>WNYD01000314.1:0-20538 GCA_021396205.1 Sporothrix brunneoviolacea
TCACGTCGTTACAAATTTTCTTTTTTTTTTTGTTTTTTTTTTTTTTTTTTTTTTTTGTGGGCGCCGGGTTTCAAGAGTTTTTTTTTCCCCCCCCCCCCCCCCCCCCCCCCCTTTTGAATTTTCCCCGCTGACCGTTTAGAACTCCAAAGCCATCATCTCCGACGGCACGCCCGCCCAGCGCGAGTCCGCCCTGCAGACGCTCTACAGCGCGCTCGAGGCCGCCCTGCTGCTGAGCCACCCGTTCCTGCCCTTCATCACCGAGGAGCTGTGGCAGCGCCTGCCGCGCCGCCCCCGGGACGACACCCCCTCGATCGTCGTCGCCGCCTACCCCGAGTACGACGCCCAGCTCGACGACCCCGCCGCCGAGGCCGCCTACCAGCTCGTGCTCGACGCGTCGCGCGGCATCCGCTCGCTCGTCGTCGAGTACCCGCTGCCCAAGGACGCCGCCGTGCAGGTGTTCGTGCAGACGACCAGCGGCGCCGCCCACGCCACGGCCACCGCCGAGGTGCCCGCGATCCGGTCGCTGCTCGGCAAGGCCGGCGGCGCCGCGGCCATCACCGTCCTCGCCCCGGGCGCGGCGCGCCCCGTCGGCTGCGTGGCCGTCCAGGTGTCGGGCGCGGCGACGGTGTTCCTGCACGTCAAGGGCCACGTGGACCTGGACGCGGAGATCGGCAAGGCGCAGACGAAGCTGAGCAAGGCCGCCGCGAACGCGGCCAAGACGCGCAAGCTCGTGGGCGACGCGACCTACAAGGAGAAGGTGGCGGCGGCGACGCAGGAGGCCGACCAGCAGAAGCTGGCGGAGCAGGAGAGCGAGGTGCAGCAGCTGGAGCAGACGGTGGCGCAGTTCGAGGCGCTGAAGCTGGAGTAGACAGAGGGGTAGAAGGTAAAAAGGTAAAAGAACAAAGAGTCAAAAAAATACAACGCGGTCTACAGGTCATTTTTTTCAAAGAAGGATGTAAATGCTTTTGGGTGGGAGTCGTCTCGATTCATTCTACGCTATAAAAGCAAAAGTAGAGCCAGATACAAAAGAGGAAGTACACAAAGTAAAAAGGTAAAGAGTAAAAGACAAAAATGAGAAAATAAGACAAAAAGGCTAGATGTGGTATGTGTTTTGTTTGCTCTGTTTTCCAAAGTCCAATGTCGCCGCTAAAATAAAATAAAAACAAGGCTATTATCCCCATACCAGGCAAAATAAGACGAATGACGCTCAAACTCGCTATATCCAACAGAATGATCGGAAAAAAGATGGGTTTCCCAAAATAAAAACAGAAGAGGGCGTACATGCAAAAACAAGACAAGAATTAAAGCTGCGTGAGGGTTGGTAGATGGGTGGGTATCTTGTTTCGAAGAATGAAAAAAACAAAGGACGGAAGAAAATCAAATACGGAAAAGATGAAGAACGACAATCGCCATTCACATCACGGCGCATTTCCCATTCTTGGTCTTTTCGCCGGAGTGCTCTGCGTCGTGCTGCTGCTGCTGCTGCTGCATCTGCATGTGCATCTGCATTTGTTGTTGCTGATGCTGTTGCTGTTGCTGCTGTTGCTGCTGTTGCATGTGCATCTGCAGCTGGTGCATCGCATACGCCGACGACGAGCCGGGCCCGCCGCCCGGGATCGACGGCATGGCGGAGTAGTACTGCTGCTGCTGTTGCTGCTGTTGCTGCTGTTGCTGCTGTTGCTGCTGTTGCTGTTGTTGCTGCTGCTGCTGCTGCGGATGATAGTACGAAGTGCCCGCCCCCGGCATCGCCGTCGTCGCCGAAATGTCCGTCCACGCGCTGCTGGCCGCGTCCACGTCGCGCTCCTTGTTCTTCCTGCCGCCGAGCTTGGTGCCGCGGCCGGTCCGCCGGCTCTTTTTCGGCACGGCCGTGGCCGACGACGCCGTCGAGGGCGGGGCCAGGCCAGAGGACGTCGGCATGCTGGCCGGCAGCGTCAGCGTCTCGTCGGCCACCACCTCCTTCCCCTTCTTCCCCTTCTTGCTGCTCCTCCGCCGCCAGCCGCGCTTCTTGGCGTCCGCCATGTTCTTGGCGGCGCTGCGCTCGGCGCGGCTCTGCTTGCGGCTGAGGCTCGACTGGCGCGTGGCCGAGGCGTTGGCGGCGTTGGCGGCGGCCGCGGCCGCGGCAGAACTACCACTCGGCGCACTCCGCGACAAGAAGCCGCTGCTGAAGGGCAGCAGGAGCGGCTTGTGCACGGGCGCGACGGGCGTCCCGCCGCTCGACAGGGTCTCGAGGCGCTCGCGCAGCTCGGCGGACCGCTCCTGGGCCTTGGGGTGCCGCGGGATCGGCGCCAGGATCGTCGGCCCCTGCTGGCGGCGGTCGGACTTGTTGCGGCCGGGCGGGTCGAACGCGCCCGTCACGCCGCGCGGCGTGCTGATGATCAGGGGCTGGTCTTCGACCGCCGGGGAGGAGCCTGACGACACGGGATTGGTGTAGGCGCGCTGCGGCTGTGGTTGGTAGAGTAGTTGCTGGTGCTGTTGCGCTTGTGACGACGGTCCATCGCTCGCCTCGCCCGGCGGAGGCAGGGGCTTGTTCAGATTGCTGTCGATGCCCGGGACAGGCCGTCCCGCGGACGCTCGCCTCGCCTGCCGGTTGCTGCCGACCGGCACGCGCGGGACCTGGAACGACCCCATGGAGAGGCGGTTCGGCGACAGGGGGGACACGGCCTCGCTCCTTGGCCCGTTGGTGTTGTCGAGAAATTGTGGCATGGCCGGCGCGCTCCTTGGCAGGCCGTTGGTGCTGTCGGCCACTTGGGACACGGGTGCCGAGTAGGGATAGCTCACGGGGTAGCCATAGGCACCTTGGACGCCCGGGACGCCCTGCATGACCCCACTGCTACTGCTGCCATGGGCAGACACTGACGGCCGCCGCAGCGGCCACGTCTGCACGTTGGCCACCGGCTTGGGCACAAAGGCGCTGTAGCTCGGCTGCTGCGCCGGCTGCTGTGACGGCGGTGCTGCCATGGTGCCCCAGGCGGACACGCCGCCTGAGTCTACGGTTGGCGATGGTATTTGGAGGTCCAATGTGGGTGGGGCAGCCGAGGAGGAGTTCGATGAAGGAAGTGCTGTGGGCGGCGCCGCCGCCATGGGCGATGATGAGGAAGGAGGAAGCTGTTGGGGTGCCGTCGCCACCGCCATCGACGGAAGCGATGAAGGAGGTGCCGTGAGAGTCGGAAGCGCTGTGGCCGGTCGCGGTAGAGTAGCTAGGGCGGCTAGCTGTGGTGGCGTGCCCGGCGGCGATGCCTCGTACAAGTCGTCCGAGGTGAGGTCGGATTCGGATGCGCGTGACACCGGCCGGCTCGAGCCCTCCGGCTGGCCACTTTGGTCATTGCTGTTGTTGGAGGCGGCGGTTGGGGGCGGAGCGGGCATGCCCAAGGTGGCGGCCACGCCGGGGATGGTTGACACCGGCGCTGGGGGGAGCACTGGAACGGCAGGGACGGCAGGGACGGCAGAAGCCGAACGCGGGGGTGCCACATTTGGCAGCGCCAGAACCGGCGCCACGTTATGGCGCAAAAACGCCGGCAGGTCCTGCGGGTCGACGTCCTTCTGGTAGGGTGGCGGCGGCGGCACCCAGTTGTCGGCGTCGCTCTCGTGGGGGTGCTCACGCCGGCCGTCGGCGCGGCGGTACGCGATGGGGGCGCCGCTGGCAGTGGTGGCGGGCGGCGGGTTAAGGCGGCGGTTGATGGCGGCGGCGGTGGCCGCGCGGCGCAGGGTCATGCCCGAGCGCGGGCTGCCCTGGGAGTAGGGCGCGTCAAAGGCCATCTGCTCCTCGGCGATGGACTCGGTCTCGGCGCCGTCGTCGCCGTCGTCCGCGGCTGTCGCTATCGCTGCCGCTGGTGGTGCGCCTGGAAGAGTGGGCACCCCTGCGCTTGCGCCTGCTCCTGCGCTTGCGCCTGCACCTGCAGGTCCCGTCGGTCCAAGTGCCTGGCCATGTTGGCGGGATGTTGGGGGCGCACCTATGCGCCGAGGCACCAGCGGATCGTCGTCGTCGTTGGTGCTGTTATTGCGGAGGGAGGAAGAGGAAGGGAGAGCAGCCTGTGGCGGCCGTGGCCCCTGCGAGGGGAAGGAGAACGCTGTCGGCATGGGTGGCGGGGCCATAGACGCGCCACCCATACCGACACCCGCCGTGGTGGCGTTCCGCATCAGAGCGCCCGTCTTCCCCCGCTTCTGGGCCACGGTCCGCCGCCGCACAATGGCGACCTCAACGTCCAGGTCGCGGCGCTCCTCTTCGAGCACCTCGGGTTCTTTGGCGCCCACCTCGATGGTGATCTCGATCGTCGTCGCGTCACCGTCGGTCGGTCCATAATCAAAGTCGACCAGCAGCAGCCGCCCGCCGTCGATGAAGTCCATACCGTCCTCGTCGGACGTTATAGGCTGGGCCGGGTAGACGCCGGGGGCGCCGAGGACGAGCCGCTCGCGCAGGGACGAGTCGCCGAAGCCCTCGACCCAGTTGAGCATGCTCACACCCGGCAGCTCGCCAATGCGGCGGCCGGCGATGAAGGTGTTCTGGAGGCGATCGCAGAGTAGCTGCCACTGGGGCACTCGAACGGCGGCGTCGCTGTTATTCCCCCCCGCGTGGTCTTGCAGGCGGGCCGAGGCGGCGCGCATGGATGGGCTGCCGCTGTTGGCGCGCGACATGGAGCCGCCGTTTGTGCTGGCGGGGGTGCCAAGATCCGACCCGCTGCCCACGCCGTCGCCGCTTCCTCCAACACCCAGGCCGCTGCCACTATTACTAGTGGGCACCGCGTCAAGGTCTTCGGGCACGCCGTATAGCCAAATGTCCTTGCCCTGGAAGCCGGCCGCCACGAGGTCGCCGTGGTACGAGGCTGACGGCAGCGTGCAGGGCAGTAAACGCGCGGGCGCGGCGGCCGTGGGGACGGGGCCGGTGAAGTAGGTGGTGCCGTTGCGCAGGTCGTCGATGCGCACTGCGCGGAAGGTCTCGAAGCTGCGGTCGTAGGTGAAGGTCCAGAAGGCCTCCTCGCGGCTCGAGTCCTGCAGCAGCACGGCGTGGCTGCAGTCGCGGCTGGTGTTGGGGAACAGGATGGAGGTGGTCCAGAGGGCGCTCAGGTCGTCGCCGCCGTCGCCGCCGGACATGAGGTGGCTGCCGGGGTCGTAATAGGGGGCGGTTAGGATGACGGTGGTGGGCTGGGCGGCGTGCACGGAAGTGCCGAGGATCTGGGTGCCGTCGAAGGAGAAGGCGAGGGCGTCGACGTGGTCGCACTTGACGGCGCGGCGGTCGGTGGCGAGGGCGCCGGGCCGCAGCGACGAGACTTCGATGCCGCCCTCGTAGGCGGCGGCGAGGACGGAGCCGCAGGGGCTGAGGGCGATGGCGCGGGGGCCGTGGTCGAGGAGGATGGACTGGGTTCGGCGGGGGGGGCTCTGGCGCAGGTCGTAGAGGTCAACCTGCATCTCGGTGAGTAGCACGGCGAGCACAGCGGCGTCGTCGGTTATACAGGTGGCGGCGGGGCGGCGGAGGACCTTGAGCTCGCGGACGACCTCGACGGTGGCGCCGCGCAGGTCGAGCACGTAGATGCGCGACGAGTTGTAGGCGAGCAGGTGGTGGCCGCGAGGGGACGCCTGGAACTGCATGCCCTCGCCGCCGGGGCACGAGCTGGACGAGATCGAGTTGCTGGCCAGGCGCACCAGCGTGCGGCGCGGGCGCAGGTAGGCGTCAAAGCGACAGCGCTTGACCTGCCGCGCAAAGGCGCGGCGGAGGTCCTCGAGCGGAGAGGAAGGCCCCTTGGGGTTGCCGGCGGCGTAGGCCGGACAGCGCGCGAGGTGGTGGGCGTAGAGGTGGGCCTGCTGCGAGACGGCGCGCCATTTGGCATTGAGGAGGACGAGCGAGGCGAACGCATTGGAGTCGGTAGCGAGGAGGATCCTGGTGGGAGAGGTTAGAGAGACGGGGAAGAGAAGAAGGGTGAAGAGGCCGGGGGGGGGAGGGTTGGAGATGGAGTGAGAACGAGAGCGAGAGAACCTACTGCTGGATGATCTCGTCGGGCAGCCGCTCAAAGGCAGACGCCCTGGCCTTGCCCTTGGCCTTGCCCGACATGGCCTTGTGCATGGTGTCGCTGTGGTCGCCGTAGTCTCCGCTGTCGTCGTCGTTGTCGGGGAGGAAGACCGGCTGCTTCTCCATCGAGGAGCGCGGCAGCGGCGGCGCGTCGGGGGCTTCGTCGCCGGCGGCCATGGAGGGCGAGAGGGGCGAGGGCGGGAGATCAAGCGACGGGATCGAACAGCATGGTGGATGGTGGTCGAGGGAGGATGACGTTGGAAAACGGAGTGAAGGTGAAGTCGAGATGAAAGTCGAGATGAATGCAGAGAGGCAAGAGTCGATGCCGTCAGCTGAAAGCGCGTTTGCCAGAATTGGACAGAGGACAGCGGGTCCGTTCGCAGTGGCGCCTTCCTTGTTAGACTGGCCTGAAACCTTTTGGCAGGCTCGTAGGGGATGCACGGTGGCGCTTGCTGTTTTTGGCCTGTGATGGCCACCGCTATGATTCGTACGCAGCGGGCAGGAGGCTAGTGCGCGTCGTGGCTTCTGTCGTGGCTTCAGAAAATATGCAACAAAGCAAACAAGTAGAAGATGCAAATGCCAGATGCAGAACAGCGAAATCGTGAGAATGGGGGGGTGGAGACGAAGGAAGAATGAAATAGAAAAAGCAAAGGCACAATTGAAGAGGGAATGCAAGGAATGCAGGCAGTGCTGACGGGCGGCTGTTTTGGGCGAAAGGCTCCCGTTTGGTTGGCAGCCAGCCGGGCCAGGCGCTGGGAAATAAGAGGAAAATAAGGCAGGCGTAGCAGCAGATGAGGAGTCGGCAGGATGAAGCAGGGGACGAAGAATGAAGGGGCGGAGCAGCGAGAAACAGGTGCGTTTGGGGGCGACGGGGCGCTGGGGGGCGTTTAGGGGCAGCTGTGTGGTGAGGCTGGGCGAAGCCTGGCAGTTGGCGGATCGAGTGTCGAGGGAGGCAAGAAAGATACGATACGAGGAGATACGATAGTTGAACGGATTTGGGCTGAAGAGGCAGAGGCAGAACCAAAAAGACAGGTAGACAGGGGCCTCTGCTCAGCTACGGAGAATAGTGTTGCGTCGTCGTCGTCGTCGTCAGGAGTGGACTCGACGCGCGTGCAGCTAGCGATGTAGTGGCGATGAAGGGGGAAAGGGGGATCAGGGGATGAGAATGGGAATCTAGGGGAAAGAAAGGTACATAACTAAAAATTGAGGGTTTGGTCTACGTGAGCGTCGCTGCATGTGGTCTAGAAACAGAGAAAGACAGAAACGAAGAAAGGAATCAGAAGAGGTGCTGCATCTTAAAATGCAAGAAAGAGAACCACAGACGGAGGACACAAAGACAGCGGTGGCTTGGCTGTCCTGGCGGCCACGGTCGTTGGTGCGCAGTGGACCCCCTTTGGAGCTATTTATAACACAATATAATATAGGGAGGCGATGAGAGCGATGAGCCGAGATGAAAGAACATGCCGGGTCGAGCTAGCCCAAGCCAAGCGCCCGACCTGGCCTCGGCCTTGCCCAACCAAGCCTTAGGCAAGCCTTATAAGGCCCTAGTAGGTTGTTCGTATTACTGTATTACCAGAAGAAATTCACGTAGTTTGTTTTGCGATTAACGTGATAGAATAATATGCAATTCATACTCTTCTTCTTCTTCTTTCTTAGTCCATAACATAAAGTCTAACACAACAGGAAATTATATAACGGGGTAATTACTCTTTTACGTCCTCTTCCATCTCTTCCTCCATTGCTCTTAAAGATGCCTCCCATTTTAGACGTTCAGGATACAGAGGTAAACTATTCGCCACCACATGCCGCATAAGTTTTATCGCCCTCGTCTTTTTTCCGATATCCCAAACCACCCGCGAAAGCGCGGTCTGCGATGCGAGACGAGATAGGTTGTTTTCTGGGAGTCTTTCTTGAATTTTATCGACGTGCTCGAGCAATTCTACCGCCTTTTGAATCTGGCCGTTGGCTTGGTATGCCATTGCAAGCGAGTGCTGTGATTCTAGTCGATCGGGATCGTCTTCGGCGAGTTTATCCTGAGCTTTGACGGCGTTTTGAAGTAAATCTATTGCCGTCTGACTCTTGCCGCTGCCCTGGTATGCCTTTGCTATGCTTCGTAAGGCTCTAGCGGCGGTGGACCGGACGCCGTGGTCATCGTCTTTGAGCAGCGCCGTGAGGGCCGTGATAGTCGCGGCCGGTAGGTTTTCTTGGTGCCGTAAGGCTCTAGCGGCGGCAAATCTGACGTCCGCATCCTCATCTTGAAGTAGCGCCGTAAGGGCCGTGATAGTCGCGGCCGGTAGGTTGTTCTGGTACTGTAAGGTGTCAGCGGCGGCGGATCGAACGGCCTTGTCCTCATCTTGAAGTAGCGCCGTAAGGTCCGTAATAGTCGCGGCCGGTAGGTTGTTCTGGTACTGTAAGGCGTCAGCGGCGGCGGATCGAACTGCCTTGTCCTCGTCTTTAAGTAGCGCCGTAAGGTCCGTGATAGTCGCGGCCGGTAGGTTTTCTTGTTCTTGTAAGGCGCCAGAGGCAGCGGATCGAACGGCCTTATCCTCGTCTTTAAGTAGCGCCGTGAGGTCCGTAATAGTCGCGGCCGGTAGGTTTTTCTGGTACTGTAAGGCGCGGGCGCCGGCGGATCGAACGGCCTTGTCCTCGTCTTTAAGTAGCGCCGTAAGGTCCGTAATAGTCGCGGCCGGCAGGTTATCTTGGCGCCATAAGGCGTCAGCGCCGGCAAATCGGACGGCCTTGTCCTCGTCTTGAAGTAGCGCCGTGAGGGCCGCGACAGTCGCGGCCGGCAGGTCTACCTGGTGCTCTAAGACGCCAGCGGCGGTGGATCGGACGGCCCCGTCCTTGTCTTGAAGCAGCGCCGTGATGGCCGTGAAAGCTGCGGCTGATAAGAACGGTAGGTCAGTTGCGTAAGAGTCGTCCTTAATGTCGAGTAGAAACTGAAGTACGACCTTGTGTCCGTTACGAGCGGCCCACCATAGAGGCGTCTGGCCGTTCTCGTCCTGCATATCGATAACAGCACCCTCCTGGAGCAGTTGCCGCACAGCAGTCGCATCTCCGTTCTCAGCAGCCCGCGACAACAGCGTCCGGCCGTAGATGCTCTCGGACTGTGTATCGTTAGGAGATGTTAATTCAACATTGAGTAGATCAGGGTCTAGTGATGCCGATCCTCGTTCCACCTGGGACGACATGCAGGAGCTTTCAGCGAAATACTCCTCCAATGTATACGTGGGATCAGAAGTCCCGGGCAGAAGCTCCTTAGGCAGGGGCGCCTTGGATGGAATTGGCGTTGGATAGAAACCAAAGGTCGTGATGTCAATCTTTTGGATGGCCGTCTCCTCTGTTTCTTCCGCGATCGTCTGAAACCAGACTTCGACTTTTGAACGGACAGAAATTGCCGGATCAGCAGATTCTGCTTCCGGCGATTTGGACCACGGCAAAGCATGAAGCGAAAATTCGTGAATGCAATTGCCGATATGCTCGAGGTTTGCGGCGGCATCTGGTGCCACCTCCTCGTCTTGGGGCCAAGGGCACAGGGGGCATTGAGAAATATCTAGAGGAGTTCTTTTGCGGCATGTGTCTTGCAGGTCCTCGATCATGTCCTCGGGTATGTCGTCCTTGTGCCGAGTCCGGTTGTGGCTGGCAAACTCCTCGGCCGACAAGAACTCGTTTGGTGTTCCCGTGTTGTAGCAGGCGCGGCATTCCCAGCAGTCCGCGCCGTGCGCTTCGAGTACATGGTCACGCCAGGCTGCCCGTGTGGCGTACAGAACGGCGGGCTGGGGGCATGTTGGAAAAGGGCACGTGTAGGGACAAAGGTCTTCGACAATGTGTTTCCTGCCATCTCATTAGCAAGCTTCTTTGACATTGCAGCGGCGGTGTTTTGAAGCAATGGCATACATCCACCTCGACCGATTCGAAAACATTTCCGGTAGTGTCTGACAGCAGCAGGGGCACTTGAACGCCTTTAGCTGCGCAGAGATGGGAGGGTGTGATGGATAGTGCATCCTTGCGGCAGACACCGAAACGCGGCTCGCAGCTGCCTGCGAAGGGGCTAGCATCTTTGAAATGTCGCCCTCCACTGTGGTAGGTGTCGTGGCGCTGAGCAGTCCTTGGATTCCCCGTGGCGCGTTGGATTCTCTTGTCGGCGGCGGCTTTGGATCATCCAACGCTCTGGGCCTGTCGCCTCCACGGCTCGTTGCCGTTCGCGGGTGGCCTTCGGGGGCCTGCACAGCCGGCTCAGGCTTCGATTCGCGCGGCTGCGCGACGGACTGGACCAATTTTTGCTGGTGTCGTCTAGCATATCTAAATCGGTGTCGCCGCCGCAGGTTGGCTAGGATCAGATGACGCTGTTCCGGTGTCGCCTTGCCAAGCTGGTCGTTCACCTCCTCTATTCTGGCCTCAGTAGTGGCAATGCTCCTGTCCTCTTCCCCGCTCGTCCGCGTCTTGGCAGCGTTGTTGAGCAAAAGGAACTCTAGATGCGTTCGCAAGTCCCCGTAGTCGTCGGGCTTGAATATCGCGTCGGCCCTCCGCAGTCGCGCAGATGTTCCTGCCCTGCGAATCGTTACGCCAAGCGTCATGACCTGGTCGAGGACGTCGTCGGTGTCTTTCATCGCTTCTTTTAGGATTTCTTCAAAATCCTGTTCGTCCGCCTCGTCTCCCGAACTCAAATCCGAGGAAGCGGCTGAGTCGTCGCTAAGCGCTGGCTCTGATGCCGTCTCTGTGGGAGACGCAGGGGCGGTCTCAGATTCTGGTTCGGCGTTGCCCTCATTCAGAGCATACACGCGGCAGCTCTCGATGAATTTCTGAAGAGACCGAAGGCTGCTGGCCAAGACGAAATGGGCCTTTGGCTGGAACTGCAGCCGTCGATCGAGCGAGACGTCAGGTGTCGCCAGTGCACCAACGCCCGAGGCCCAAAGCTTCATGTCCGCTAGCCGGTTCTCGGCCCAGTTCTCTTGCATCAGAAGCTTGACGGACAGACAGGCCTCGAGGGTAGAGATGCAATGCATCGTGGCATTGTGGATATCTCCAAACTCAGACATCGAAGGCCCGGAATCTGGCGTAGCCATGATGGACGGCAAGCAATGTCCACGGAGGGCATTGCTGGTTTGCGACCAGGGGTGGTGGGAGGTAATATTTGTACTCTGGCGGTGGAAATTTGCTGCGAGCAATCTCTTAGAAAAGGATGAAGAAAGTGATGTGTATTAAGACACGACTGCTACTTCAAGCCCCGGGCGTAGGCCCAAAACTATCTCTACTAGACAATAAGATGAAATGCTGAGGCTCAACAAATCCTCTGAAGTCATCTGTAGCCGCTGGGCTCGTGGCACTGGACAATACATGTGGGGGCGAAAAGAGCGGGGATGTGGGGTTGTTGTTCATTCCTTCCACAGAGTGCGAATGTTTGGCCAATCGCGACCAGCGACCACAGCGGGGCGGGGCGGCCAAAGGCAGCTCCCGGGCGGCCTGACTAGCCTAGCCCTTGGTGACGGCGAAGAGTATTCTCTCCAACCTCTCATCGCGTGTTGTGGCATCCGTGAAACTGTTCCTGTTCGACAGGTAAAACCCCCCGCTTATCTCCCTCGCCATCTCCAAAAACATCGCGCTCATTCCAGGCATGCCCCATAGGCTTGCTAGCTCTTTACCCCGGTGCTTGAGCTTCTCCTGCAGGTCCTCCTCGTTGATCCGCGCATACCCCAGCACCATCGCCGCAAGCCCTGCTGCAATCGGCGTCGCCGCCGACGTGCCAGTCTTGTACACGTACTCGCCTCCATGCCCGTTATTCTGGAGAGAAGCCCCCGGGACTTCTTCACCGAGCGTCGTGAAGCACGTTGCGTTGCTGTCCCACGGAGGTTTGCTGCCCAGCGGTTCACCACGGTAGTCAGTGGCGCGGATGGAGAAGACGTGTTTGCTTTTCGCTGGGAACATCTCGTCTGCATTTCCACCGCCGTTACCGGCCGCCGCAAAGAAGAGAATATGTTGGTTCCGTTCTGTGAGTGCCTCGGTCATGGCGTTGCTCACGGCCTTCTTGTGGGCGACGAGAATTTCGTGTTGAAATCCGAAGGACATGGTGATAATATCGGCGCCGCAGTCACGCCAAGCCCACTTGATTGCCTTTGGGCCCTTGTTAGCTGATCTATAGGATATGAGGAAGCAGGCTTTAGCTGACAAATGACGACTTACTTCGGCAACATTTTCAGTGGCATCTTGCAAGCCCGGCGTGTCTCGTGCAACACGGGCGACGCAAATATCCGCGGCCGACGCCACCTGCATCAAGACGGACACGACGTATGTTCCATGCCCGTCCACGTCTTTTGCCTTTGGCTGGTCCTTCTCAACGTAGTCCTTCCACTTTAGGAGGCGCCGCCTTCGTGAGGGAATGAAGAAGCCAGCATCCGGGTCGTAACCCGTGTCCAAAACCGCGATGCGAATTCTTCTGTCCCTTAGTTCCTTTCCGTGGAACGCACGACGTATTTCATCCATGACAGACATACGCTTCTGGAATTCCTCTAGCCATGCAGTGGCCTCGGCCCTATTGCAACCTGTTAGTTAAAATATTCCCGAGGCACGTAGGACAGGGTCTTTGCGGGCGACGACAAACTGTGGCTTTGTTGGGGAACCATTAAGCAGCGCCGCTGGTCTTGGCTCCTTTTCCATTTCTGCAACCTCCGCCCTGACGAGGTTACGTTTGATATTTCCAGACGCGTCGACCCAACCGATCGTCTGTGCCATCGCCTTGAGCGGTGCAACCACCTTTTGAAAGAGGATTGCGCGTCTCTCTTCCACGGTTTGCTTTTCCTCGAATTTTCTTGGCGTTTCCTGGACCCCCGACTCCGAGTTGTTTAGCGTAAAGAACGCCTGGTCGACGCAGCTTTCGACAATGGCGCGGTAGTCCGCCACGGTTTGCCTGTCATTTATTTCGAGGTGAGGCCAGTTCTTTCTCTTCACGCCTGTCCAGATCGTGTTTGCGGTCTCGTTTATAAAGTTCGCATCGCTCAAACGCTCAGCAGCAGAGCTACTAGTCGGTCCGTTGTGTGTCTTTCGGCCAAGCTCATACAAAATTTTGGCGAGTGCAAGAACACGCGGGTATCGGTGAAGCACTGGCCGGTTCGGGAGTCGTTCCTCAAAGCTTCTCCCTGCTGTCTGCTTGGATGAGAAGGCGTAATACGGCATCCAGTCAATGCCAGGCTCGGTGTCGTCATGTTCGTGCCTCTGCTCGCGAAAGAGCTGGATCGTTTCTGTCGTCCAATACTCACTCATGAAATCCGAATCGTAGAATTGCCAGCACGATTTGGCTACGATGTAGGCGAGGAGGATCTTCATGTAGGCGCCCGTGATCTTTGGAGCCAGAGACGAGTCCTTGAGCGCGTCGGCAAGCGATATGCTTTGTTCATTGGTAAAGTTAACTTCGACATAACCCCGGCGTGGGAGGACACGCAACACCTCGTCTTGGACGCTCGCGAACATGCTCGCGGGGCCGATGTCTTCGCTCAGACGGTCGCAGAACTTCGACGGTGACGCCACCTCTGCAACATCGGCTCGTTCCGAAGCGTCTGCAGCATCGTCGCTCGTTGCGTCGTCGGTGCCATCGCCTTCTGCCACGCTGGGGGGGAAACCCACCTGCCCGCGATGTCTGCGTTCCTTGGATTAGCACGTGCATTTCATATGCAGAGGGACAAGCAATACCAGCATGCCTTTGAATGAGGAGCTGCACGTGCTGCCACTCCATCTCAGCCGCAAGGTCGGCCGATCCTGTCTTCGAGAACACCGTGTGGAAGGCGATCTCGTTCTTCTCTGTGCGTACACTCGCATCAAGCTCAAGTCGCCCCCCGTGCCCACCGCAGCATACGCCGTATTTTCTGACGGCATTGAAGAGCTTGTCTAGTACATGTCTTGGGTAGCTCTCATCTTCGGCCATCTTTGTCGTCTTAGCATCCCGGGACTTGTGCTGTGCCTCCGCATGCTTCTTGGCCAGGTCCTCGAGAAAACGGAAGTGGCGTCTCGTGTCTAGGTAATAATTTCGTGTCGACGCAAATGCCTCAACACTTTTCCCTATTTTGCGAAGATGCTTCTCGTCTGTGGCTGATCCGACAGTCTTTGCAGGGTTTGTCGCAACCAGCACCGCGAGCGTTGGAAAGCGGGCCTCAGGTCTCTTGTGCGGGTTGTTCTCGGGGTACTAGAGGTGAGATATTAGTTCATTTGCTATAGATTTTGCCAAGCACGAAAGCGAGTGTCACACACCGTGCAAACCGATTCCAATACGTCCGAGAACGTCTCCAGCTCCTCCTCCTGGCCGGTAAAGGACACATTCTCTAGACAGCTGCTCAGCTTTACCAAGTTCTTGTGCTTGGCACTGAACGGTATTGGGAACCGGGGTTGCTGCCATTTTTCATGCACCTTTCTCGCAATATATGCGACGTTCTCCGCTGCCAGCCCGGCAAAGTCGGGGTCCGACAAAGTCTCCATGGCCGGGCGGTCGATGTGCGAGCGCATGCCACTAGGGCGACGATTCTGAATGCTACAGTCGGTTCTATTTATCTTCCATCTTCTACGGGGCAGCTCGGCACCGCCCTGACAGCGTTGCACGTACGCCAATCATTCATCGCCCTGTCTCTCAGCCGCTTCCCACGCCCACCACATGGTATGGCGTCTTCGGTCTGGTATCTCACACAGCCGCCTGCACACGCGAGTGCCAGGGGTTGGGTGGGCGCGGCGGCTACGATTCGGGCAGGCCCTGTCGCTGTGCCGTGGGCCGGCCAGGCGGCCAGGCCAGGCGGCCGCTCGTTGGCAAAGTCCAGGGGGTGAATGAGTGTCACGCTGCAGGTTGCCCAGTTTAAGCTAGACCAAGAAGACCAGAAGGAGGTCCGGCGGTTAGCAAAGGACGATAAACGTAGAACGAAACTAAAACGAATGAGAAAGAAAAAAGATCAAAAAAAGAAAAGACCCTACCCGAAGCCCGGCCGTCATCGTTCACCGCATCTAAAAAGACAGTTCTACGTGCGATTAGATAGCCGTGTATCTTACCAAGCCAGCCTTGTTCGAAGCCTGGGCAGCAGCAGCAACATAGCAACGAAGGCAGCGAACATCCGCAGGCTGGCCAGCCCCAACGCTAGAGAACAGACCTGTGGCGCTCTTATTCTAGGGCACACTACTCCGTACATTCCGCGGACAAGCGGCCCCAAGCCCTCGGCCCTCAACCCATCACGCCCACGTCTTGTTCTCGCCCTACCCGTCACTCCTCTGCCTCCATCCCTCGTCGTCCTTCGCAAACCACGCGTCCTGCAGAATCTCCGCCACGGTCGGCCGCTGCGCCGCGTCGTACTGGAGAATCCGGCGGATCAGCGCCTTGATCTGCCGCGCCTCGGCCGGGGACGCCACCTCGGGCGCCGCCTCGTCAAACATGTCTTCCATGGGCGAGAGCATGAGGCCGGCCGTCGATGCGGCGTCGCTGAGCGTGCGGCTGCCGTCCTCCGCGCGCTGAAAGTAGCGCGACGATCGCGGCCAGCGGGCAAACAGGTCGTCCGGGAGCGGGCCCAGGACGAGCGCGAGCGCGAGCAGGCGGCCGTCGTCGGCTGCGTCCTGGTCGCGCGACCCCGGCACGCAGAAGAGCGGCGTGCCCGTGACGAGCTCAAACACGAGGCAGCCGACGCTCCAGACGTCGAGCGGCCGGCCGTCGGCGGCGGCGCCTTGGCGGAGGCTGGTCTGAAAAATGAGTTCGGGCGCGCTGAGCCCGGCGGGCGTCACGATTTCGGACGGCGGGTCCGTAACCAAGTAGGCTGTACAAAACGATCATATTAACCTCTCTCCTTTTTATAATTATTAATTTATGAAAATAATAAAAACACATACCGGCGCCGAGATCAGACAGCTTGACGCAAAACCCCGGGTCGCGGTCCGCCAAGGCCGCCAGCGGCTGTGGTGTGTACAGGTGCCTCGGCGCCCAGCGGTCCACCTTGCCGTCGCGCCGCTCGATCGGTTTCGAAATCGAGGTCGGCAGCTGCGGGTTTGCATTGTCCGGCTGCCAGAGGCTGCGCTCGCTCTCGTCGTCGAGGCAGCTGCTGTCGCCGGCGATGCCGGACCTGCCCGCCCGCAGAGGAAACAACATGTTCCCGGGCTGGACATCGCCGTGCGCGATGCCGTGCGCATGCAGGAGCTGCAGGGCCTCCAGCGCCCCGCGGAGGATCTGCTTGGCCATCCACAGGGGGTAGCGCACCCTCATGCCCCTCGTGCGCGGGCTGAACTGCGGCAGCGCCTCGACCATGGTGTTCACGTCCGGGCCCATCGGCTCAGACACGATGCACGTATGCACGCCGTTTGGTCCTTGCAGCTGGAACGTGCCCCGCAGCTTGGTAATGTGCCGGTCTAGGCCGGCGACCGTCTGAGCGAGGCGCCGGTAGAGGGCCACTTCTTGTAGTTCCGTATTTGCCTCGGAAGCCTTGGCCACGACAATTTTCAAAGCGGCGTACGTGTTGTGCTTGACATCGCGCACCAGCCACACGGTCGAAAAGGAGCCGTAGCCAAGTTTTCGTACGACTTTATACTGACCTTCATGAAGCACGTCGCCGACATCAACCGGGTGGTAGCCTCCTGGATGGTAGCGCTCCACCCATTCACATGCTCCAGAGAGCGGCTTGAAGCGACTCTCGCCGCGTCGAGGAAGGCCGGAGGGCGGTGTTGGCGGAGGAGAGCTGTCCATGATGATGTTGGTGAGAGAACGCCGTTGGATCGAATGTGTAGTAAAAATAGACAACGGTTTGTAAATAAAAAATAAAAAATCAAGCCACCCGGCATCTTGTAGACAGACGACAGCATCTAGGAGCGAACTGGTCGAAATGGTGCAGCACTGCGGCCTCAACAGCTTTGTGGACACGACCGCGCCCGCAGTTACGGTGAGCCTTGTTCCTATTTGTCTGCATTGCGGCGCGTTGCATTTGACTCGTCTGTGCAAGTTCCCCTGGTGGACCATCTTGGCCACTTACACACCATCCCCCCCCCCCGCTCATCTCATTTCTCAAAATACTTTCTCAACATCCTCTTCACCATATACCATGCGCACAATGACAGGAGCCAGACGGCTCTTGTTTTCCTCCGAGATCCGCTGGCCACAGAGCACACCCAAAGCTGTTCTCAGAACAAGCCACATCCACCGCCAGCCGCTCTCGACATGGACCTCCCCAACACCGCCAACATCGCCACGATCCCGTCCAGCGAAGGCACGCGTCGTCACTCCGCTCCAATTCCCGACCAGCGGCTTTACGCTCATCGACCCGAGCGACAGGTTTGAGGAAGAGCGCCTGCCGACCTACAAGCGGGAGAACTACTATCCCATGCGAATCGGCGACGTCCTGCAGGACCGCTACCAGGCCGTGGCCAAGCTGGGCTACGGCGTGACGTCGACCGTGTGGCTCTGCCGTGACTTGTGGTAATTTCTGACTTGCATGTTCTGATCTCTGATTTTCTCGTTTCTCGCTGCTGACCTGTGCCAACACCACAACAGCAGCCGCGAGAACTGGGTCCTGAAAGTCCACATCCACAACATGACCCGCAACCAGGAGCTGGACGTCTTTCGGCACCTGGCGAACGTGGAGCGGGACACTGCGGAGGAGGAGCACCCGGGCGTGGAGCACATCCGACGGCTGGAGGACTCGTTCACGATCCAGGGCCCTCAGGGGGAACATACCGTCTTTGTTCTGCAGCCGCTCGGCATGAGCTGGCGGTCGTTCCAGGAGCTGCAGCCGTCCCGCGTGTTTGCCCTGCATCTAGTCGTGTCCGCGCTCAACCAGACGCTCCTGGGCCTCAACTTTCTCCATGAAGTGGCCGACGTTGTGCACGCGGGTGAGACTCTCAAATGCGTTCTTCCTTTTTTTTTTTTTCCCCCTTTCTTTCAGAATATTTTCTTGTTCCATATTGTTCATTTTACCAGAGCACAGCTAACCAACAGATCTGCACGCGGACAATCTCTTGATCGCGCTCGCAGACGAATCGATTCTCGCGGGGCTCGAAGACGACGAGATGAACACGCCGTCCCAGCGGAAGCCGGTGGCCGGCACGACCGCCTTCATCCACCACTCCAAGTACATGCTCGGCGGCATGGGCCCGCTCACCATCTGCGACTTTGGCCAGGCGCGCATCGGGCCGCAGCACACGGGCCTTGCCATGCCGACGCCGTACCGGGCGCCCGAGGTGATCTTGAAGATGCCCTGGGGGAAACGCGTCGACATGTGGAGCGTCGGACTGATGGTGGGTCGCTGTCTTTCGCGGTGGACGATCGATTGACCTTTTGCACTTATTGACGATCGATTGGCTGACTGCTGCAGGCGTGGGACATGCTCGAGCCCAGGGGCCTGTTCGACGTGTACGATTCCGCGTCGCCGGAGCGGAACGACGCCATGCACCTGGCCGCCATGACGGCCGTCCTTGGCCGTCCGCCGCAGGAGTTTCTGCAGCTGAGCAGCGAGACGGCGAAATATTGGGACGCCGAGGGTAGGCCAGATTTGATTACAGATTAATTCCAGACTGATTCCAGATGTCGATGCCTCTCTATTTGCTAACACGCATAGGCGAGTGGATCGGCCCTGTGCCCTTGCCCAATCTCGAGCACATATCCAGGCAAATCACGCGTTTTAATGCCGGCGAATCGACCATCTTCATGAGCTTCATCGGCGGCCTTCTCTCCTGGGTCCCGCACCGCCGGCTCGGCAGCGCCGAGGCGTACCGGCACCCCTGGCTGGAGGACTTCCGGGAGGCCGCGGCGCGTACGGAACAAGAACGGGGGACGTCCTGAATGGCTGCATGGTAACCAGGGCACATTTAGACGAGCGCAGGATACGCACGGAGTACTCCGTATCTTCTTGATTTCTATTTTCAATTTCGCGATGCACGTTCTGATGCACGTTCTCTACACAGCGGACGAATACCCTGTATGCATAGAAGAGAAAAAAGAGTCAAAAGGAAAGATAGTACAATAAATAAAATAGAGGTTGCTACGAAAAATACGAGCTGCGCAAATCAAAGTGGCCAGACACGGCTCGTCGCCTGATGGTGGTGAGGTGGTTTCGCGGCTGTTGGTCGTTTGGCACCTGTGCGGTCAGCCGCCCCACACCGAGCCGCCTGGGGCGGCAGCTACATCGATCAGCTAAGCCAAGCTCCCCACCAACGGCTTTAGAAGGCACACTTTTTCCAACGTACGACCTCCACCGACTTCCTCTGTCAAAGACTCGGCGAAACTGCACGCGACCAATTGGCACCGCACCGCGACCGCACGCTCCCTCCCTTCGCCATGGTGTGCTGCCGAGAGAACCAATCGACGGAATAAACGACACGAAAACACCCACCGCCCTCAATGGCTCCGATGCGCGGCGCTGCCTGTGCGGCGGCCCTCGTCCGGTGTCGAATCGGGCGGCCGACGGCGGGGTGGACGCGCATCGCAGCTGTGGGTGCGGCGTCCTCTAGCCGACTTGCCCCCCACCGCTGCGCATCCTCCTCCCACACACCCGCACACTCGCGCCTCCCGCCGCCCAGGGAGGTCGCCGTGCTCGGCGGCGGCCTGACGGGCCTGGCCACGGCGCACTACCTGGCGACGCTGCTGCCGACGACGTGCCGCATCACCGTGTACGAGGCCAGCGGGCGGACGGGGGGGTGGATCGACACCGCAGAGGTCGAGGGCGACGTCCCCCTCGAGGGCGGCGCCCGCATGGTCGCGCCCCAGCGCAGCGCGGCGCGCTACGACGACGTGCTGCTGCTCGAGCTCATCGACGAGCTGGGCCTGCTCGACGACCTGCGCGTCAGCGAGACCAAGGCCGCCCAGTACGTGTACTACCCGGACCACCTCGTCAACGTGTCGACGACGAGCGAGGACGAGGCCGAGCCCGAGATGCTGACGCCGCCGCCCGGGCAGGGCCTGCTGGACCGGCTGAGCGACGCGTTCCTCCGCCTGGTGCCCTTTGTCCAGCGCATGCTCACGGAGCCCGTGTTCAAGGGCGTGATCCCGTCCCTCATCAACTACGTGCGGCCCACGATCGAGAAGGCCGCCGCCGGCCAGTTCCGCATGCTGGCGGCGAGCCGCACCCCCGGCCGCCTGCCGCCCGACGACAGCGTGGGCGCCTTCTACGCGCGGCGCCTGGGCGGGCGCACCGAGATCGTCGACAACCTGCTGTCGGCGCTGATGCACGGCATCTACGGCGGCGACGTGTGGCGGCTGAGCGTGGCGAGCTCGCCGTTCCGCGGGGCCTGGCTGCGCGAGGCCGTCGACCCGCTGCTCCAGGCGTACGCGCGGCAGGCGAAGCGGGCGCAGCTGCAGCGCGAGCTGGGGGCGGCGCGGGTGGCGGGGCAGAGCGACGATGTCAACGAGGACGGCGAAGACCAGTTCGGGGCCGTCGACAGCGACCTGCCCCCGCTGACGCCCGAGACCGAGCAGCTCGCCCAGGACTACCTCGCCGGCCGGCCCTGCACGCTGGCGATGCGCAGCGACGTCGACCAGCTGCGCGACATCGCCGAGCGGCTGCGGCAGCGGCACCAGCGGGGCGCGGACGGCAAGAACA
>WNYD01000315.1:0-20519 GCA_021396205.1 Sporothrix brunneoviolacea
CGGATCCACGGCCGCCGCCGACGACGCGGCGCTGGCGCTCGAGAAGCGGCGGCACGACGACACGAAGCGGCTGCTGGCCAGCACCGAGGCGCGGCTCGAGAGCATGCTCGAGGAGCTCGACGACCGCAACGGCGACCTCGAAGGGTTCCGCGTCGACGCGCGCGACCTCAAGGACCAGCTCGAGGCCGCCACCCACGCCAACGACGTGCTGCGCAAGAAGCTGGCGGGCATGGCCGCCCTGGAGCAGGACCTGGCGCGCCAGGTCGAGACGGTGCACGCGCTCGACGCCCGGCTCCGCATGGAGATGGAGGGCCGCCACGCGGTCGAGGTCGACCTGGCCGCGAGCCGGCGCGACCACGCCCGGGACCTGAAGGCGCTCCACGCGGCGAACAAGGCGTCCGAGGCCGCCCAGGAGCGGATCGACGAGAAGGCGGAGGAGAACGTCGAGCTGATCCTGAAGCTGGACGCCGCCAACAAGAAGGTGGCGGCGCGCGACCGCATGCTGCAGGACGCCGAGGCCGAGAAGCGCGCGCTGCAGGCGACCGTGTTCGACGCGCGGCACAACATCGAGGAGACGGCGGCCGTGTTCGGCGAGGCGTCGCTGGCGTTCAACACCGAGGTGGACCGCCTGATGGGGACGCTGCTGTCGATGAAGCTGTCCGTGGCGCCCAGGGCGGCCGCGTCGACGCCGCCGAGGCCAGCGGCAACGCCGTCGACGCCGCCGCCGCCGCCGAGGACCTCGTCGTCGAGGATAACGCCGCCGTTGCCTCGGCGCGATGCTCGCTGAGACAGGCTGGCCGAATCATCCACTCATCGCATCTTGTCATCGATAACGGCGCTACCTCATCCCACGGCGGACGGTTGCTTTTTATTTTCTGGTTTCGTTTATGCTTTGCTGATACCCTGCATAATTCAACTACGTTCTTTTGGATCAGCCCGCACACGTACATCACAGGCTTTTGGTACGGACTTTTTCTTTGTTCTTTTTTTTCTTTGTTCGTCTTACGCGTCTTTGACTGGGTCTCATGGGATGGGGCAATCTTTTTGGTTTTTTTGTTCTGGCTCTCATTGCTATTTTGTTCTTCTCTTGTTTGGCAGAATCTTGGGATTGGTTCATATTTTTTTATTAAATTCTTTTAAAAAGAAAGACTATTGCAAAGCATCCATCTTTGACCAGATCCCTTTCACTCTTTCTTTTCACATACTTACCGCCCCCAGCCCTGCTTGTCTTCCGCGTCCGTCGCGCTCTCCAGCTCCACCCACGACCCGGCGACCGAGCCGGCCAGGGACTGCAGGTCGTCGTCGGCGATGACCACGTACTCGAACTGCTCGAGCTCGCTCAGGAGCTGCCGCCCGTCGACCGCCTGGCCGCGGCCCTCCTCGTCCTCCCAGAGCCCGTCCAGCGCAAACAGCCGCAGGGCCTCCTCCTCCTGCGCCCCCGCCTCCGCCTCTTCCTCTTCGTTCTGCAGCGGTGCTGGTGTCGCAGCGCCGCGTCCTGCCGCCCGCTTTCCTCTCCGCGGCTTGGCTGCTACATGGCGCACCGTGTAGAGCGGCTCCGCGTGGCGGATCGTGTCCAGGCTGTCGGCCTGGTACGGAGAGGAAACGCTGGGGGCGGGCTCCGAGGTCGAGGGGAGGTCGGCGGGAGCGGAAGGAGAGCCAGACGGCGGCCGTTCCTTGTCGTCGTCGTCGTAGAGAATACCGAGCTCGTACAATTTGGCTACTAGCTCTTCGTCGGTGGAGGCCGAAGCAAGCACCCTCGGCTGGCGAGGATCAGGTTCGGACGGCCCCGGGCCTGCGTCGTCCCGGTCGCTGTCGACGACGATGTCCACGCCGCGCACGCCGGCCTCGCCGGGCAGCTTGGTGCGGACCCGCGCCAGGGCGACAAACTCGTCGAGGGTCGTCTCTTCGACGATCTGCGCACGCGCCAGGCTGCGGCCGCCGGCTTCGCCGGTCAGGCCGATGCCGCCGCGGCTCGTGTGGACCATCAGGCCCTGGCGCAGGGTCTTGCTTTCGAGGGCCAGGCGCATCTTCCGGTGCCGGTACACGTGGCCCTCCTTGGTCTGGATGCGGACGAGGTAGCCGCGGAAGCCATCTGCGTTTTCGCTACGGCCCATGATGGATGGTTTGCTTATGCGAGAGTTGAATAGGAGCTCTTGGTCACACATTAGACCGACATGGTCGCCGCGGCGTATTGAAGATAAACGCCGAACGTAACTCACAACGTATCAATCTGGCGATGCCGAAGGGTTCAAAACATGCGAGGACCGATTTTTTGTCATGATCTTCTCCATAGCCGTTGAGCGCAGCTGCTCTCCGTTTCTCTTGTCGATCTGGTCTGCTGGTGACCTTTTTATTCACATCGACTCGTCGAGAGGACGCACTATCCTACTCAACTGCTCATTGGATATGGCGTTTCTGCTCTGTCACAGTTGTGCAAGAGTTGCCGGCGCGGGGGGGCAATGCAGCCGGTTGACTCACCGGGATGACTTGGTGTGCACACGGGGTGCATACTGCGACGAAATTCCTCTGGCCGAATTTGTCTTGGCGCTTGTCATCTGGGCATCTGCGAGGCTGCGGCTAGGTAAAAACACTCTTTAAATCTGCCTCGTAGTCACGACCACAGAGAGAAAGGGGAAGACTATGCGACCGCATGTAATTTGGCCTTTTCGCTTGTAGTTCGACATGTATCGAATATTTTCTATATTATTCTTAAATGATCACAGCACCAAATTGCCTGACTAGCTTCGAATTCGATGCTACGGATATCCCAAGCGGTACGGTGGGAAAGGAGAGCGAGACAGCCAGAGCAAGGGCAGAGAAGCAAACAGGTATACCTAGAATTCAAAAAGAGAAAAGGGCGAAAAGTAGTGTAGCATGCAAAAAAAAAAAAAAAAAAAAACGAATACAGAAGAACCAGGCATTGCCCTTTCACGTGTCCATGTCCAGCTCGCCCCCTTTCTGAACACGCAGGGTCCCCAGCCCCGGCGGGCTGCGCGGGCAGGGCTCAAAGTCCATGCTCGCGTTCGACCTCAGGCGCCTGCTCCTGCTTCCCCGCAATGAAGCTCCACCGGCCGTGCCGTCCAAGGAATCGCTCTCCGTGTCGTTCTCGTCGTAGCAGCCGGCAGGCAGGTCAGAGCGGTGCGAGCGGCTGGTGCCCAGGGCGCCATGCACGAAGGGGGATGCGCCTCCGCCGGCCGCCGCCGCCGGCGATGATCCAGACTGGCTCCTGCTGGCCCGCGAGAGAACCGTGCCCATTTCTGTGCCGCCGCCGCTGCGGCCTGCACCGGACCCTGCTCGGCCGTGGTCGTGGTCGTGGTCGTGGTCGGCCCCTCCGTCGACGACGATGCCCGGAATGCGCCTGCTGTCCGCCCCGCTGCCGCTGCTGCCGCTGCCGATCCGCAGGCGCGTGCGGGCGCCGATGCGGCGCAGCCAGCGCGACCGCGTGCACTTGCGCGCCACCTCCTCGCGCAGCAGGTTCCAGCTGGTCGAGAAGTAGATGACGGCGTTCCACACGCCCTGCAGCGGCAGCACGGCGGCGCTGGCGATGTTGAGGCCGTAGCTGATGCGGTCCGGGTGGACCAGCGTGTACACGCGGTTGATGGAGCTGGGCGTCCAGGTGACGAGCACGGAGATGGCGAAGACGAAGGACGTGCGCAGGTAGGCGAGCTTGACCGGGTCCATGTGGCGCAGCTTGCTGGTGACGCGGTGCCAGGACCGGCGCATGCGCTCGGCCGCCGAGATGCGGCTGTGGCTGCGTCGCAGCGGCGTCGGCGCGACCGCCGTTGCCGACGATGCTCGGCGCGAGTTGTTGTGCTGATACGAGCTGCCGTTGTTCGAGGAGCTTTGCGGGTGCAGGCGGTACGCCGCAGCCGGGCTGTGTTCCTGCTGCTGCTGCTGCTGCTGCTGCTGCCCCTGGGCTGGAGGAAACCCATGCGGCGGCGACGGCGAGGAGACCACCGTTGTGGACGTGGTCGCGTATGCGGCGGTGGCGCTGGGACCGCCGCTGGCATTGTGGACGGCCTGCGGCGGGGACAGCACGCTGTTTCCGAGCTCTTCGTCGATGTTCAAGTGATGGCCGATGCCGCTGCTGTTGTTGCCGCCGTTGCTGCTGTCTGCTGCCGTCGGCTGGAACGAGTCGTCGTTCCAAGGACAGTGCATGGGCGAGCCCAGGGGCGTCATCGGCGGCGTGCGGTCGTTGGTGTCGGACGTGATCTGGACCTCCGTCGTCACGGTGCCGTAGACCTCGGGGTGCCTCGTCAAGTTCTGGCCAGAGCAAGAAAGAGCCCAACCCGTTAGCCATCATAGAAGAATCAAAACTGACAAAACAAAAAACCCTAGCTACCTTCTCGGCCGAGTCTCTTACCTCGGAGCTCGACAGGTCCTTGCCCTGGTTGCTGAGGGAGAGGTTGCGCAGCTGGTTGCGCTGGTGGAAGACGTAGTAGCCGACGGCGACGTAGATGACGGCCGAGAAGAAGATGCACGCCCAGACCGGTATGTAATAAGCGAAGATCCGCAGCGAGTTCCAGCTGTTGCCAATCCAGCACCATAGCTTTTTGATTACGGTTAGTTAGCGGTTGTCCTTCTGCGGATGGGGCTCTCTCCACGGGCAGCAAGCTCGTTCATTACCGTAGCATCGCCGTAGACGGGGCCCTTTTCAGACGTATTGATGAAGAGCAGAACAATGGCAGGGATCATGGGCAAGCCGTAGCAGATCAGGCAATAAACCCAGAGGTGGCGACGAAAGGTGGTCGGATTGGCCGAGTGGAAGAAGACGAGATACACGTTGAAGGCCATGGCGGCCGACCACCAGGGATCGGATTGCATGAACCTGAGCGACAAAGATCAGTCCTGTTTTCAAGTTCTTTTTTCCCCCCACAAAACAAAGCATCGTACATTTCAAGAAGAAATGCCTGGGCACGGCACAGCGCGCTGCCGCTGCCCTGCGCAATACCAGCGAGGCCGATGAGACTGGCCGTGCCGGCGCCGATGTTGGCAATGGACGCAAAGAGAATAAACGTGTTCGGGACGGTTCGGAGGCGCTTGAACAGCGCATACGTGATGATGACGAGGAACACGCCGATCATGGACAGCGAAGCGCCGGTCCGCTCGATGGCGACGACGACCTTGGCCTGTTCTTCCGTAAGCTCCATGGTGGCCAATTCATCATCATTCATATCCATAGCAGAGGAAACGCCTGTAGCGAGAGCTGAAGCTGTCAGTGGGGGTATCTCTTTTGCGGCATCAAATAGTTGAAGGCAAACACGATGGTGATGGGTGAAGAAACAAAGTGAAAACCAAAACCAATAAGAGAAAGAAAGAGAGTGTCAAAGAGACAGAGCAAAAACGATGGGCAGGAAAACGACAGAGAGGAACGAAGAGAGCAACACGATGAATTCTTGTGGTCGGCCGCGAAATTGCTTTGTGAACACTCTTGTGTCTCCCTCGCAGGCCGGGGGCACCGCCAGACTCAGTCTCGCCTGGCTGCGTGGACGGGACAGGAGAATGTGGGAGACCGCCGGGAAGACTACCCAGCAGAAAAGAGGAAACCAAAAAAAAAGACATGCAGACAAGAGAGAAAAAGTCGCTGGGTTCTGCCCAGCAGAGTGGACGCCACACAGAAAGGGTTCTTGGGTGCACGAATCGGACAAAAATGGAACAGAGCGCGGTAATGTGCCAAGGGGACTGCGGTTCCTCTTTACTTACTGTGCTTCCCTTTCTCTCCCGAATGGCATCCGGGGGAGAGACGCAGGGCCGATGGAGCATGAGAAGACAAGTGAAGATCTGGGATGGCATCTGGGGGAAAATGGCGATATTAGTAGTCCACCATGTTCAGTACGTGGGTGCCAGGGCTTTCGTTGGCAGCCTTTTCAAAACCAAGAAACGTCAAAACGGGAAAACGAGAGCACGGCGACCAAATCTGCAGACTGGGCGCTGGGCAAAAGAAAAGTGGCTGCAGTTGACTCTGAACTCGCCGGGGTTTCGGTTGGGTCAATAAAACTACCCTCTTCTCTTTTTTGGATTCTTTTCTTTTTTGCCTTGTTTTATTTCTTTTTTGTCTTTCCCAATGCAGTTGAAAGCCAAGCATAGCTATCAATAAATTGAAGACTTCGTTGCAAAAAATTGACGAGGCTAGACAACGCGTCAAAGTGTTAATAGGAAAAGCCTCACCTGTGGGCTATGTCATCGCTGAACCAACAGAGTCAAAACCCCAAAGCACCCAGAGCGAAAGAGCACGCACGGAAAGGAGACGGGAATCCGCAGTGTGCCCAGCATGGCTGTGGTGTCAAAAGTTCGTTTGAAAGCGGACAGAACCAGACGGACACGGCGAGCTCTGGCGAAATGAGATGGCGATCAAAGAGCGGAAGAGCTGAACGGCAACTCCTGCTAGTTTTGGCTAGAATCCATCCCGGGCCGAGAGGGGAGGTGACATGACCTTTCGCTCTCTGTGGAGGGCGTCCTTCACAGAAAGAGGCGAGGGGTGGCTAGGACAATGCAGTGTAACTTTCTTCAGCCGGAGGCTGTCGTGCAGGTGAGATTCCCATCCAACAAATTATCTTTCTCGTAACGTAATGGGGGGCATACTCAGGTCTTGTGTGAGGTGGCAGGAAATAGCAGGCGGAAAGCCCTTGGCGAGGCAGAGAGAGAGAGAAGGACAAAAACTGCGTTCCGAGAAAGTCAGGTTTCCTCTCCTTTTTCTTTTGTCACTCCGTCTCATCTGCACGCCCCAGGTCGTCATTCTGGCGAAGCGACATGATTGTAGCTACTTGCCACCCCTTCTGGCAGACAACTCCATCAATGGGCTCGCCCGATTCCTGGGGTATTCCTTTTTTTCCCCAGAAATAAAATGACAAGCATCTGACGTACACACACCAGAAAAAAAAAGAAACTGCTCTTTTCCTTTTCCGTTTTTTGCCACCTGGTTTTGAGGGGTCAGCATCGAAGACAAAGACAACGGCCGGGCATGTGGCGCGCACCACACACCCTTCTTCTCTGTCTAGCCAAGGCTTGTTTGGTCGAGAAACAAAACTAGGCTCACCAGCGCGCAGCGAAAGAAAAAGGGGCGGGAGAAGAGGGAACCTACATACGAGTCCGGGAAGGAATCTAGCGGTCAACAAAGAGGGCAAACACGGCGAGCTTCCAAGCCTCCCTGCAGAAAACAGGTCGACCTCTGCGTTCGCCCTTTGTGCGACGGTATTATGTTTCAGACAATTTGTCTCCCAGGCTGTCTCTTCCGCCCCCCCTGTCATTGTTGAAGACAAACAGAGAACCAATAGGCATTACAGAACCGTCCAAGACCAGGAGCAATAAAAGAAGACGAGCCTGGATCTTCGTAGGAGGGGGCGGTTCTTCTCGTTTTTATTTTCTTTTATTTACACCCGAGCACAAAAGCGTAGCACGGCAGAGCAGCATGCTCGGGAGTGCACTATTGGCAAACATGAGGTACTTGCCTCTCTCTCACTCTTCCTCCCCCATGTCCCTTTGCTTCCGTCCTGCGTTGCAAAGCTACGCTGTCTGGTCTCGTCCTGCGTCGTGTGTCTCTGCTCGGTACAAGCCTGTTGCACATGCTGTGATGCAATGCCTGTTTGTCAGCTCTTGTGTCTGTGTGTCCGTGAGATCTGTCTTGCAAAATCGAGAAGAGATTGAGACACAAAGCCCATTCACATGAGAAAGAAGACAGCGTCGACCATAAAAAGCGGAGAAAGGCGACAGATTTCGACAAGTCGCTAAATTAAATCTGGCAGCCAATTCTTCAATCGAACCTGTCAAAACTTCAGATCTGTGGACCCTTCCACGCCCAACGGGTTTTCACGTCTCAAGAGAGTGCTGCCGTAGCATCAGAGCTGCTGTCATTTTTGACGGTGCCTCAGCAGGCGATAAAGTGGTTTTTGATCTGCCAGTGCCTAGATTTCGGGACCGACAGGATGGGCTACCCCCTGGCAACCAGTCACGATTTTGGACGATCAATAAGTAACAAGGGGCTCTGAACTTGGACCTTCAACATGCCATTGTGTACGTCTTCTGTTGCCAACCGAAAAGTCATTGCACTGGGAATGGTACTGATAGAATCAAAGTCACTTTGTCAACAAATACAAAGGGGGGGATAGACAAATAGAAAAATAGGGCCTTGAATTTCGTGTCTTCTTTCCGGACCACGTCGACGTATTCTTTCGTCTTTTCAACTCTCGTCTATGCCGTTGAAATTGCCAATCTGGGAAAGAACCTCAGAATGAGCGGCTAGTTGCATCTGTTGGTATGGCTTGGAAAGAGAAGAAGAAGAAGTGGAAAGAAAGAAAAAGGGCAAAGCAAAGACGCAAATCCGTTGGTTCACATGGCAAGTGCTTGCCAACGCCGTGACTTTTACAGGCCGACATTGCTTCTGACAGCGGTCAGGCAAGGCAATCAGATTGTCATGTGCCAATGTTATTTGTTATTTGTTTCTGTCTTTACGAAACGGAACCCTGCATAGTATTGGTAAATAAATAACGAAAAATGAGGCATTTGTAGGCTTACCTACCCCCTGGTGCGTTGATCGTGGGAAAAAGTTGCCAACTCGGTTGCCAACAAAGAGTCTTGACAAAGTTAGTTCTGCAGGGAGGCCCGTTCAGCTATGCAGTACAACCAACCAAAAACCAACGAAGCCAAAAACTGCTCACAGCCTTTTCCTCGTTTTTCCAACTTTCTCGGTCCATCATTTTTTTCTATTTCTGGTGCAGGGACCGTCCCGTCTCTTCGTCCGGGGGGGGGGGCGTCTTTCTTTTTCAGCTGGTATGCAGGGCATGCTCTGGGCTGCTAACGCCACGGTTTCAGGGCGTCGACACTCGCTGCGCGTATGCACGCCACAACAAGGCTCACGAGAATTTGCCCTGACAAACGCTGCTGTGCACGATATATATGCCTCACAATTTTGGGCTATCGGTTGGTCAGTCGCGGTTGGTCGTACTGCAGCGGGAAGCGAAAAGAAATACGACATTTCGCCAGCAGCAGCCGAAATACAAAGAGAAAAACCCGGGCCGCGGTTCTCTATTCTCTTATTTTTGATCTTTGCAACAAACGAGAGAAAATAGAGACAAAAAAAAAGGGGGGGGGGGGGGAGCAGAAAAAGCTAGACCTGGATCGACCGCAACATTTTCTCTTTCCAATACGAAATATTCAATGGGTGGCTGCATTCCCCCCCATTTTAATATTTAGATACAGATGGGGCTATCATTGGGTAGGGAGTTGCTTGTATGTGACTCAAGGCGTGACGAGAAAAAAATAGGAAACCAAATTTCGCGGCCGCGTTGTTGGCTGCAGGAGAGGATACGGCCGTCTTCGCACGCATGTTTTAAGTCATTTTGTTTTTCCTCGCTGAAACTTGCTACTCGACTTTTGCGGTGACCGGCAGGTTCCTGACTTTGCCCATTTTATTGTTTCTTTCTAGGTGTAAGCATGTAAATTACCAGGGTAAACAAAAGAGACGAGGAGGTAGCCAGCCACGGAGCGCAAATGCTGCCAATGCAGTTTCGATCAAGGCATTTCAAAAATTAAATCAAAAGCAAAATTGAATAGACAACAATAAAGGCAACATCTAGACTCCTATTCCATCATATACGTCGACAGCAAAAAAAAACCCCAAAAAAAGAAAACCTAGCAGACCGCCGCCACCTCCCCCCCGTCTATTGAGCAAAAGTAAAAAAAAAGAAAGTGGTTCCGCCAACTCCAAGAAGAAATGAATGCCCAAACTTCTCGTAGGAGCACAGACAGGCAAGTTTGGAATACCCCTTAAGATCAGTTCCACCGCATGAGGCCAATGAGTCCTCCTCTGCTTCCACAAATTCCCCAATCTGCAAAGACGTGTTCTCTACAGATTTAGACCAAAAAATTAAATCATCAAAAAGAATCAAAAGAATCAAAACAACATCATCAACGCTGGCCTATCCTTTTTTTGCTGTCGTCCACCGTCGTGTGTGGTTGCCCCATTTTTGCTGCCCCATTTTTCTCATGTCGTGTAGATGAAGTCGGGCCGCTTGTCGCCGAGCGCCTCGATCTCGGCCCCGCTCAGGCCGGCCACCCACCCGTCGCGCTCGCCGCGCCGCCGCTTCGCGTTCTCGGCGCGCAGCAGCGTCGTCAGCAGCAGCGAGCCCCCGAAGAGGAACAGCGTCATGTACGCGATGATGACGCCGTGGCCGACAAAGTAGCGCGGCGCCGCGAAGTAGATGTTGGACGACACGATGCCGTTGAGGTTGCCCCAGCCGATGACGAAGCCGAGCACGACGCCGCGCTTGTACACGCCCTCGATGTTGTTGGCCGTCCAGCTGATCGTGTTCGCGATGCAGGGGTAAATGCCGAGCGCCGCGAGGAACGTGCCGGCGTACTGGACGCCGGGCCGCGACGTGCCGATCAGCATGCTGAAGCCGATGATTCCGAGCAGCGAGACGAGGATGTTGCAGAGCCCGCGGGCGCGCGTGCGGTCGGCGACGTAGCCGATGGTGATGGTCAGGACGGCGGCGGCGGCGTAGGGCGGCACGGACATGAGCTGGCTGTGCACGACGGTGCCGCCCCAGCCGAGGTTGGCGATGATCGAGGGCAGGAACAGCGAGAAGGCGTACAGCGGCATGTCGCAGCCCATGTAGATGACCATGCCGAGCCACATCTTATAGTCGCGGAGGGCGGACCACAGGTAGGACATGCGGAACTCCTCGTGCTCGGCTGAGGACTGCTGGTCGAGCTTGAGGCGGCGGATCACGCGCGCGCGGTCTTGGTCCGACAGGAAGCGCGCCTCGTCGGGGAAGTCGTGGACCATGAAGAAGGAGATGAAGCCTAGGACGACGGTCAGGATGCCCTCGAGTATGAAAATCCACGCCCAGCCACGAAGGCCGCGGATGCCGTCCATCAGCTCAATGGCGGCAGCTAGGAGGCCACCAAACGAGCCGGACACGGCGGCGGCCGAGAAGAATATGGCCTGGGGGTGTAAGTCAGCAAAGCAGGCACTTGGCAGGCCGAACAAAAAGAAGAGAACATTTGGTGTCTTGTACTGACCGCGCGGATGCCGAATTCAGACCGCTTGTACCAGCACGACAGGTAGTAGTTGATGCCCGGGAACAGGCCGGCCTCGCAGAGACCAAGGAACCAGCGCGCAGCCAGTAGGCCAGAGTAGCTCTTGACGAACCCCATTCCGAGCATGCACAGGCCCCAGCCGATGCTATTCCGAGGTCAGAAGAAAATACCAACAGCAGGGGCAAATAAAATAACTGGCAACCCACATGATGAGCGGAATGAACACCGACGGGCGGAGCCGCTTGAGCATGATGTTCGTAACGGGCTCGAAGACGGAGTACGAGATGAAGAAGATGGTCAGCGTCATGTTGTACTGCGGGATCGAGAGGCCCAGGTCGGTGGTCAGATGGGCGATCTTGGCATTGCCAATGTTGGTGCGGTCCAGAAAGGCCATCAGATACAGGAGGCAGAGCTGGTCGTGTCAGCAGACAGAGTGTCTTTGTTTCTCGTTGAACAACATCAGGCCGTTGCGCATGGAAGAACCACTTACCCATGGGATCAAGATAAGGTCCAGGCGTAGCACGAGCTTGCGGTCCTGTAGAAGAAGAAAACAAATAAAGTATCAGCAAATGTGATGCCGACCTAGCAGCTGAACAGCAACATAAAAAAAGCAAAGCTCCGTCGCCACGCACAATCTTGGCCCTCTCATCCTCGCTGAGATGGGCGTCGGGATCCGGCGGGAGGCCGGCCTCCACCGCCGTGTTGGTGCCGAGGGCACTGGCGGGCGGGCTGCCGTGGGCCTTTTCGTCGTCGCTCATTGTGATACGTTATGCGTGTGCGTGTGCGTGTGGTTTGGTTGGTGGTTGGTGGTTTTGGGGGGGGGGGGACGCTTTTGTGTTGCGGCGTGGTGTTTTTTTTTCTTGTATCTGACCAGAAAAGATGTTGTTTACGTTTTTGTGTTTGGCGAGTGGGAAAATTTTCACTTTTAAAAAAGAAATCTGGCCACGTGGGTTATCCTGTTGTCGTCGTGGGATGTGCCTTCCTCCTGTGGCCTTTTTGTTTTGGGCCCTTTTTCGTTCCTTCCGAATCTGAACAGAGATGCTGGGGACGAGACGGGCCGACCAGGTAACAAGGTGTGTAAGTCGGGAAGGCACCAAAAGGGAAGTGAGAGTGGGGCAGGGTGCAGTAGAGGGGGGGCCAAGTAAGCAGGCAAGAGAAATGAACAACAGCAGCCACCAACAAGCAGGGCAAGAAAAAATGCGTTAAGACGAAAAGCAAGCAAAACGAAAACGAAGAGACAAAAAGCAGCTGTTGGAGATTGGGAAAGGGAAGCGGCACGGAAGGGGAGAGGTGAGAGAGAGAAGCAGGATGCGGCAGGATTTTAAAATCTGACTGGAGGGGGGAATTAAAAAAATAAAAATAAAAAGAGAGGCGGCGGCAGCAGCCCTGATAATAAAGGGATCGCCAGAGAGGAGTGAGGGCGCGAGAGTGAGATGAGGAAAAGATCAACGGCGCTCCAAATGAGGAGAAATGGGGGACGATGCTCCACTCCGGGGGAGACTGGGCCCAGGTGATAGTCGGCAGTCGTGGTGTCTGCGGGGAGGAGGGGGGGGTGGAGGAGAACAACCACCCTGGGATGGTGGAAGAAACGAAACTTGCTTTTCTTGGGTTGCCGCTGGCCTGCTTGGTGAGGAGCGAGCCCGGCCGCTCTCCCTGTGAGGCGAGCAGAGATGTGGTCGCGAGGGCTGCGAACACGGCTCGCGCTCAGACTCTTTTTTTTTTTGTCTTTTCGTTGCCAAAGTGTGTAATACCCTTGCCCAGAGCCGGACAACTTTCTGAGGGCCCGACCTTGAAAAAGCAAGCCCGCTCTCTACTGTAATGCCACCCACCTAGCCCGCAGTTCGTTCTCTGTCCCCTCGTACACCACACGACCAGCACGCAGACGCCACTCCGGAATGTGGTGCAGGCACACACACACACTTTCTCCGTTCGGTGTAAGCCCACGTGAGCAGCACTCTGCTGATGTGTGCTGTGCTGCCCAGGTGGTGGCTCTCGGCGGAGGTGACGAGGAAGAACAGAGCCGGAACAACACCAGTGCAAGTTGGGCAAGGCGGGAGAGATGGAGTCAAAAAGAGAGAGAGAGAGAGAGGCCGTCACGAAACTGGTAATACACAGGGCAAAAAGTCATGCGCTCTGTGTCTGCCAAAGTTGCTTTGCTTGTGGAGCTGGAGTTGCAACGCAGACACGTGTTGGGGCCAATTGGCAGCGCGCTGAGGCGCAAGGTGCGCGGATAGGGCGAAGGGAAGAAGGGGAGGAAGTGAAGCAGCTGGTTGGTGGTGAAGGTGGTGATGGTAGTAGCAGAGCGAGGCCGAGCAGGGTGCGTCGATGGCAAGCCCAGTCGCGGCCTCTCGTCGTGCTGCAGCTTATTCTTATTCTGATGGCCGTGCTCCCCAGTCCGCTCCCCATGGCTGTTGCAGGACGGTGGCTTGGCCTGCTCCGCTTTCTGGCTTCACTCTCTTCCGTGGTTCTCGTCCGATGCGACAAGAGGGCGCCGCCCGTCACAAGCTCGAGCTAGCACATGTAAACAAGAAAGCTAATTGCAGCGGGCGGGCGGATATGACGCGGGCAGGCTAATTGGGGGCCGTGTTTTTTTTTTGGGAACTTTTCGTACGGACAGGCCCCCCCTCTTCGGTCGACGTACTTATGTTGCGGTTCCAGGGTCCGTGAACGAAAATGGCGGCTGACGTTCGAGAATTGGTCAGATAGGATAAGAGCAAATGCAACGGCAGCACCAACAGCAATAGAACGCCCTGCGTCTACGGAGTACTCCGTAGTGACAGGAACCGGGGGTTAGATCAATGATCCTCGTCGCATCTTTCCTATTGCTATTTTCTTTGTGAACTGATACCCCTTGCAGCTGATGGCAATATTATGTTCAGTGTTGGGTTGGCTTTGGATGCCACAAAAGGGAGCCCGATGTTGGCGTTTTAAAAAGAGGACGAAAAGGACCGCAAACCCCTGGTAAACCTTTCTCCGGGTGGCTGGCAGCTCCGAGGTCAATGCAACGTTCTGTCGGGCTAGACGCAGGTTAGAAAAAGAGAGAAGCTTGGCGACAACGGAATCAGAAGAAATGAGAAGCGAGAGGAAAATTAAGATACGAATGATGAGGACCGCGAAGCTAGATAGCCGTCGACAGCCCGCGGAAGAAGGAAAAGACGAGAAGGTGGAGGTGAGAAAATCAAGAAAACAGAAAGGACCGACAGGCCAAGGACAATAATATGGTCGTGATGAGCCGCCAGTGACGTCGAGTAACACTTACTGTTGCCGCCTTATGCCTCTCTCTGGCAACATCGTACCCTGTCGTTGGACAGCCTGAGATAGCGGACAGGCCTAGAAGGCCTTTCTCATGTCCGAGATGCACCGTACATGGTATCAAAAAGGAGAAGGGAGAGGAAGAGGGAGCGGAGGGAAGAGGAAGGAAGGCAAGTCGAGGAGAAACCGGGAAAAGGAGAACAAAAGTGACAGACTTGGCCAAGAAAGTGATGTGAACACAAGAGGCAGTTTGCCGAACAAAAGATGTTGCCAGAAAATGAGGCCACAATGGCGAGTCTGAGAACGAGAAGAAGGGAAACGGGTGGAAGCACAAGAAATGGCAGCCCATATTAGACGGGGCCTGCGGTCAAATCTCACCTTGAACAAAGAGGGAATTTCGCGGCATTGGCGTTTCTCTTCCTTTCTTGCTGTCTCGGAAAAAGGGGGTGGACAAGGAAAATCTACAGTCTACGAAGCGAGGACGGCCACGCTTTTCCATATCTCCCCGTCTCCCCGTCTCCCATCCAGCAGCCGGCCTGGCCCTCTTCGAACCCATGGAGGGATAGAGGGCAATGTATGTGCGTGGCCCATATGCATGTCTTGACTGAGCTTCTTCCCACATGGCAAAAAAGGGGCAGAGGAAATAAATTGAAAAAGGAAGGGGGAAATAGAAAAAAGTACGGGCTGACCGCACGTTCAAAGACATAGCACAGCAGATGCGTCGGGCACACGACAGGAAGGGAAAAAAGAGAGGAGCGCAACGCATGGAATGCATAGAAGGATAGAAGGAATGGAAGGAAGCGGTTGGGGGCAGAGGGCAAGAGGGGATTGGGGGGGGAGGGGGGGGGCTAAGCAGCAAGGGCTGCCGGGATACAAGAGGCAACGAAGCACAAATGCACAAAGCATCGTTCGGTGTTCTGCTGCTGTCACGCTACATCAAGGGCGAGCCGGGTTGCGCGCCCGTTTGCGTGCACCTTGCAGCACAGCACCTCTCTTCTGTCACCTGAGATGGGAGGTTACAGGAGGTGAAGTAGAAAAAAGGGATGCGGAGAGGGAAGGGGAAGAAATCTCGGAGTCCAAACATGTGCGGCCGGCTCGAGTGGAGAGAGAGACAGCGAAAGAGAGAGCGAGAGAGAGAAACGTCAAAGATAGAACATGCGCGCCAAAAAGGAGAACCGGAGCCCGGAACACATGTTAAGTATGCACACGAGGAAGCATGGCCTGCAGAGCTAGGACATGGAACTGGGCACGGTTTGTGTTCTCATTGTCGAATCTGCGGCCAGGCCTTGTCTCGGCCGTGAGTCTGAGGCACCCTGGGCGGCTTGCTGCTGACATGGCCCGTTCCGCGGCTCAACCGGCAACCAGCCATGACTGAAGGGGCGGGCTCGATTGTCCAAGACAAGAAACACGCGGTTCGCCCCCTCCAGAAGCAGGTCTCACGAGCGAGCGAGCGTTGGCCCGGATCGGAGACAGGAAATGTGTAGCACAGAGCAAATGAGCCAAGCCACTGTCAAGAGAGGGAACTGCAAACATCTGGAAAGGCCTCTCAAGCAGCCAGACAACAGGGAACAGGACTAGTCCCCGCTCTTACGGCCCTTTGCCAGAGCAGCACTGCGTACTTTAACTGTGCTAGAAGTCTTGGCGACCCTGTAGATGCCTCGTGGTCTCGAAACGGCATGCTCCTATTTGCCTTCGTCTCTCGTCTCTGTCCCTCTCCGCCAGGCGACGGACTGACGTCGTACTTTTTCCTTCCTATTCTGTCTTTATTCCCGCCGGCCCACCACACTACCTGCAGATCGCGCATCCACTGGCCAGCGCTACGCCGGCACCCTTCTGCCCTCTACGTATCTTTCCCCGCATGGCACTAGACTGGTAGGAGAATAGCCTTTCCGTGGCATCCTCACCACACCCTCCTCGCTCTGTTTCCCCCCCCCCCCCCCCCCCCGTGCGGAGTTGTGCGGAGTGCCTGTGGATGGCTAGAGCAAGGAAAGGGAACAAGCTTTCTCGGTGGTGGCGTTTTCCACCAACGCGAGAGAAGGGGCATATGCTTCAGCTGCGGCGAGGTTAATCTGTGGATGAGAAATTGCTCCGTCGAGAAACGCCTCCTGGCGTGGCTTCGGTTTCTCTCTTGCCGCTGTCTCCCGGTGTCTTCTTGTTCAATTTTCACATTTCATCTTTGGGCCAACGTCCGCACACAAAACATCGGACGGTGCCGCACGGCCGGAGGGGGCAAAGAGGAGCTCGTGGGAGTTGGGGGGGTGAAGAGTCTTGGTATCTTGGATGCCGAACAAAAAAGCGTGCACGAGGGGCCTGCGGGCTGAAATGCAGATCCCTTTTGCACTCAATTTTGGGTTGGTTCTAAAGGGGGAAAAAAAAGAGAAGAAAAAAACGTGGGCTTGTTTGTTTTCGTAGCGCAAGATCTTTGTGCTCTGTTGCACGCTACGCGGCGTTCTCAAGCAGAAGTACGGCAAGAGGCAGAGTATGTTTAACACAATATTTACCACATTCAAAAGAAATCAAAAAATGCAACAAAAGTGAAGAAACCGTTCCCAACAGAAAAGAAACGGTTGGATATGTGTTTGGATTTGTCTTGGCCGGCTTCAGGCCACGCGAGCTCGATCTGCAACGGGGACACAGCTTTCCTGCAAGATGGGGAGTGACGCGATTCGATGTGGTTTCTTTCGGTTTCTTTCTTCAGACCTGGCCCGCAGCGCCGCTGGGTCTTTGTAAACCGCCTGGCCATCTTGGTGGACATTTGACTGACAGGGGATCTCGGACGTAGATCACAGCTACCCTCGCCCGGAGCATCAACACAGAGCTCTCTCGTACACGAGGAGAGCAAAAGAGAGATGCTTTCGTTCTGTCGTTGCACAAACAGACGCCAAGACGGAAAACGGTGGCAAGGCCTCGGGGTAGCTTGAAAGAAAATGGGCTTTCTTTCTCTTTTGTGACCTTCTAGATGCACCCAGCTTCTGGGAGGGCGTGAAGCGGCGTCTTTGCAGGGCCGGGCCATGACCACCTACAAGACTGGATTGTTTCCTACGGGGAATGCTGATTCAATAAAGAGAGGCGGCGGATACTTTCCCTCGGCATGCGGACGAACGGTGCTCCTCACCCATGATCACTAATATTCGCAGCAGCAGGTACCCGCGGGAGAAGCGTTCTTTTTCAATATCCCACATGGCTTGTTATTGCCCAAAGCCCCTCGACGAATATTGCTTTCCGTGCTACCACACCGGTCAGTTTCTTGGCCCATGGTCCGGAGCTGTCTGCCAGCCACGCGGGAAGCGGCGGAACGACGTTGTCAGGTCTGCTGTGTCTCTACGAAGTACTCGAGAGCAGTGACAAAGCAGCAAGGTCCTAGAAGATTAGGCTCTTGTCAGCTGTTAGCTGCGAAAGGGGTACTGTTGCAGCAACCAGCCTTCTTGGGTAGCATATAAAATAAGATCTCGCCGAGAGTCAAAGTGCTCAGGTATTTCGACATATAAAGGGCAGAGAAGCATCACGATAACAGAGAGAGGAAAATTGCCTGAGTAGACACCATAAGCTTATGGAAAAAAGAAATTGGGCATGCATTGGCGCGTTGACAAGAAGCGGTGAGATGCGATACGAGATGATGACAGGCAGATCTACTGGACCGTAAGAGGCCAGGCCAAAGGACGCGAGACTTGGGAGGTGAGATTGCTGGAAACCGCTCAAGTCGTGCATGTCGAAGTTTGTTCAATGGCTGGGCGCAGACCATCTGGTATTCATACATACTGCTGGTATGAATTCATGCGATCATTTATTTGTTTTGGTTTTTATTTTTTTATTTTCGTTGTTTCTGTTTCTTCTTAAAAAAGTAATTAAAATACTCCATGATAGGGCAGCAGTACAACGTTGAGCTCCTTGCCAACAAGGCTGAAAGTAGCGTCTTCGCAGGGCGGTCGAAGAATGCCGACCAGGCCTGGCCGAAATACGAGAGCACTAAAAAATGGCGCAACGTCTGCCGACGATTGGCTCGCATTCGGGTTCGGTGGTGCGCTCTGCCGACAGCCATCGGCCTTTGGCGATTTTCTGCCAGAGCCTTACAAAACTGCCATTGAGTCAGCTTCCAGTCTGGAACGGACAGGCCCCACGGACAACAGAACAACGAACATCAGCAGCATCCGGACCTTTCTCTCTCGCTTTTTTTTCTTCGCCCCCCCCGTAGTCTTTGAACACGACGCCCCTTGGCCGTTCACTGTCCCGGCTGGTGCGCCAGCAACGATTACGGCTACGGAGGATGGCAGGCACCGCGCGGAAGACGGTGTGCATCGTGGGTGGGTTTCGGTTAAACTTTCGTTCACCTGTCGGCCTTCATTTTCTGACAATCCTCTCTAGGCGCCGGCCCGTCCGGCCTCGTGGCGGCCAAGACGCTGCTGTGGGACCGCCGCGCCCGCGACCTGTTCCGGGTGACCGTCTTCGAGAGCCAGCCGCGCGTCGGCGGCCTGTGGCCCAGCAGCCCCGACGACCGGGGCGGGCTGGTCCACCCGCAGATGCTGGCGAACCAGAGCCGGCACACGGTGCAGTTCAGCGACCTGGCCTGGGACGAGGGCGATGAGGATGACCAGGCGGCAGCGGGCGACAGCAAGATCCCGGAATTCCCGCGGGCCTGGCAGGTCGGGCAGTACCTGGAGCGGTACTACCGGCGGTACTGCCACGGGCGGGACGATTGTGAAGTCCACTTGAGCCGTCGCGTTGCCAGAGCCGAGCCGGTCGACGGCGGCCGCGGCGGGTGGCACGTGTGGACGCAGGCCACAACGGCGCCCCAGGAGGAGGGGGACACGGCAGGAGACGACGTCGTCGACGCCGGCGTGTTTGACTATCTGATCGTCGCCAGCGGCTACTTTGGCAGCCCGCTGGTCCCAGACGGCTTGCAGACGGCAGTCGATAGGCCAGAGGGCGGCTCGATCCCCGTCGTCCACAGCAGCGCCTACCGCGACCTGAAGACGCTCTTCGGCAAGGCAGACCCCAAGCCGGGCAAGATCCTCATCGTCGGCGGCCAGTTCTCGGGCGTCGAGATCGCCGGCACGATCGCCAACCACCTGTCCTCGGCCCGGCACAGCCCGGGCGCGCGGTCCAAGACCGGCTCGACGAGCCCCATCCCGAACCCCGACGCCTTCTCCGTCCACCATCTCATCCAGCGGCCGTACTGGGTATTCCCCCTGTACACGTCTCCGACGGTAGGTCTTTTTAAGCTGTCCCGTACCGTTTGTTACTGTTGCTAACCGACAGCCCGCCATCGACGCGCCGCCCTTCCTGCCCTTCGACCTGACGTCCTACAACCTCCGCAAGCGCCCGCAGCCCCTGGCCGACGCCCAGGGCCACATCAGCGTCGAGGCCGCCCGCCGCAGCCACGGCTTCTTCCGGGCGCTGCTCGGCACCGACCAGGCCGACGTCCACCCGGCGCTCGCCGTCCGCGGCGACGACGTGCTGGACGCGCCGCCGTACATGGCCGTCAGCGACACGTACCTCGAGCACGTGCGGTCGGGCCTGATCGGGGTGTCCAAGGGCAAGCTGGCCGCGGTGTCGGGCGCCGCGGCGCTGACGACGGCCGCGGAGGAGATCGCCGACGTCGCCGCGGTCGTCCTCGCCACGGGCTTCTCGCCCGCCGCGTCGCTGTCGTTCTTCTCGGAGCCCGTCAAGGCCGCCCTGCACTTCGACGCGGGCGACGCCCGCCAGAGCGTCGCCCTCGCGTTCCACGGCTCGCACCACCCGGCCGTGCCGCGCCTGGCCTTTGTCGGCTACTACCGCTCGCCCTACTGGGGCGTCATGGAGATGCAGGCGCGCCTGGCCGCGGCGCTGTTCGCGTCGGACGCGCAGGCGACCGTCAGGCCGCCGGCGCCGCTCTCGCCGTCCAACCCCTGGTACCCGTCGGCGATGCCCGGGTGGCCCCGCCTGGCGCAGGCGCTCGCCCAGGACCGCTCGATCGAGCGCACGCTGGCCCTGCGCACCGACCCGCGCGCCTCGCAGTTCCCCATGGGCGACTACCTGTACCTCATGCACAGCTTCGCCGAGGCGCTCGGCGTCCGCCGCCACCCCGTGGCCGGCGAGGACAGCGCGCTGTCGACGCTGTACGTCAGCATGGACCTCGTGACGCCGGCGCACTACGCCGACGCCGAAGACGGGACCGAAGCGGCGGCCGCGGCCCGCCGCTCCGCCGCCTACACCGAGAGCGTCGCCGCCGCCGGGCTCAAGCGCGGCCGCTT
>WNYD01000316.1:0-20504 GCA_021396205.1 Sporothrix brunneoviolacea
AGGAGGGCGCCCCCGCCAGTGGCCCATGCCCCCCGGCCACCGGGGCCCCGCCGTCAGCATGTTCATGGAGGACTCGTACAACAACACGACGGCGGGGGGCACCGCGGCCGGCACCGCGGCCGGCACGACGGGCGGCGACAACACGCCCTACGACCCGGGCGCCTGGAGCACGGCCAGCGAGTTCGGCGGCAGCGTGACGCCCGAGACGCGGCAGCAGTACCAGCAGTACCAGCAGTACCTGCGGCAGGAGGAGGAGCGCGAGCGGCGCGATCGGCAGCGCGATGATCGGCAGGCACAACAGCCGCAGCAGCAACCCTCGTTGCTGCAGCAGCCGCCGAGCGGGCTGAGCACGCGGCGCGCGTCGGGCGTGCCGAGCTCGGCCGTGCTCGGCGCCGGATACTGGGGCGGCAATGCGGGCGAAGGCCCCAGCCGGCAGAGCATGCGCAGCGTCGAGATCCTGCCGCCGCGGCCCGGTAGTGACGACGATGACAACGGGGATGACGGCAGCGGCGGAACGGAAACGGAAACAGGCCGGATGCGCAATCGGCCCAGCACTGGCAGCATCGGCTACGGGCGGGCACTATAAGCCATTTTTTTTCTTTTTCTTAGAAAGCATTCTATACCACGGGAAGCAGGGGGCAAGGCCGGAGCATGCAATGTCTATAGAGTCAAGCAACAGGGTCTTATAACGCATGATTTCATTTGATCACCATTTTCTATATCGCTTTGGGGGAATCTATGCCCAACGACGTGTCACATTAAAGGGTACTTTCGCGATAGTACATGCTAACCAAGTCCATCTTCTTGTCTATCATCGCTGCTGCTGCTGCCCAGGTCAGTCATTGGCACTTATGTCGCCGGCGGCCCTGCATACAATTCGTGGACCCCGCCGCTCTGCGCGGCCGCCGGCCCCGTCCCGTAGTGCGCCTCCTTCTGGCCCAGCTCGAACTTGGCCGAATTCCCCGACACTTCTGCTAGTGCCACGCCTGCCATCTCGTGCGCCTCGGCCGCCGCCGCGTTCGCCGCCGAGCGACGGCGTCGACGCAGCAGCCAAAAGGCCAGCCCGGCCAGCAGGGCCATCCCGGCCAGCACGCCGACGACGACGCCGGCGATGGCGCCGCCGCGGAGACCGTGGCTCGGGGACGGCGCGACCGTCGGCCCAACCGAGGTCGACGAAGTCCCCGGCGGCCCGGTGCTGCTTGAAGTGGACGACGACGACGACACGCTGGAGGTGGCCACGACGCCGGTCAGCGTGTAGAGGTTGAGCCGGTAGATGCCGCCGCACATCTGGCCGTCGTCGCCGAGGCAGGCCATGCTGCAGTCGGTCTCGTAGGCGCGGACGCCCGCCGAGAGGGTCGTGGTGTCGCAGAAGCACTGGCTGGCGTCCTCGACGCCGCAGTACCGGTAGTCGTTGTCGACGTTGAGGCACCACGCGCAGCAGTAGCCCGGGTCGTTGAGCGCGGCGGCCGTCGAGGTCCCGCTCAGGAAGCGCTGCTGCGAGGTGTCGGAGAAGCAGCCCAGGTAGGAGAACTCGGAGACGGGCGCGGCCGTCAGGGACGAGGGCGTGGAGGTCGCCGCGGACGGCGCCGCCGTGGCGCTGTACACGTCGATGCGCCAGCTGCCGCCGCAGGCGTCGTTGTCGCCGAGGCACGCGTAGTCGCACTCCGAGGCCGGGGCGCTCAGCTCCGTCGCCGGCGCCGTGGAGTCGCAGAAGCACTGGTTCTGCGCCTCGACGCCGCAGACGGTGAAGGCGGTGTCGACGTTGACGCACCAGGAGCAGCAGAAGGCGGCTTCGTTGCGCCCAAAGTCGGCCACCGACCCGGTCAGGACGCGGCTCGAGCTGTCCGTGTAGCAGCCCTGGTAGCTGTAGCCCGGCACGGTGTCCACGGCCAGGCGGCGGTGCAGCAGCACGCCGTCATCGAGGGCCGGCGCCGCCGTCGGCTCGACGGCCAGCGCAGGCCGCGCGCTCGCGAGGGTCCGGAGCGCCATGGTGTCGGTCAACAGCGCGTTGGATACTCCGCAGTGAAGGCGAAGATGGTGGTGCAGAAGCACCGGGGGAGCAGGGCGCACGCACCTGGCGCGCAGCCTTGTCCCCGCTCAGCCGCACGAAATCGTACCCAACAAGAGAGCGCCGTGTTGTTGAAGGATGGGGGCTGAAATAACAATAAAAAAGTGGATCCCGGCGCGGGCTTCGGCGAGTCGATCGGATCCTCGAGCTTGGCCTCCAGCTGGCTATCTGCTCTGGGGAGACCTTTGTTTGTCTCTTGCAGAGAGCTGAGTGCCCGGAAACCAGCCGCAACGGTGGACCTACGCTCCGTCTCGGGGGCTCAGCACTACCCCCATGGCCCCGACGCCGGAGAGCGCGAACTAGATATCGAGAACAATAGCAGAAAAGCCGTGTAGACAGAGGTATCGGTGAGGAAGGCGGGTTTGTTTTCTTCAGCCGGATCTTCCTTGGTTTTTGGATCACCGCACTGGATGTGTATAAAGTCGGCCAAGTGATAGACTCGACGGGTCTCCGGAGCAGAGGAAGCAGTTCGACGGAGGTTCGGTACAAGAGTTGGTTGGGCATCGTCCTTTGCCCTAGTCCAGTCGTCACATAACAGGCATCTCTCCGTGGAATCAAATCCCCGGCCTCCCCAGGAACAACGCAGGACGGCATGCTGCATTCGCGCACAAGATAGGTGTCTCTGGATGCGCCTCTCCTCGTACGTCGCCGACCAGCCTCCAGTGGGTGTGTCGTCCTTTCAGAAAACAGTATACCGCATGTGCCTCTGTATGTCTGTATATGTCTGTCAATTCCATCGCTTCTGTACTGCATCAGGCATGATCGTATGATGTACAATGGCTCGTTCTAATAGTGATACACACGGCAGGCCTCCCCCGTCTCTTCGATTTTCTATTTCGTGTTTCGTCTCCCGTGCCAGTCGTCCCTCGGTTACCAAGCCACCCTCCTCCGTCTTCGTCCACCCGATGCTGTCTTGAGAAATAAAAGTGTATACGTAAAATATATATGCAAGGTAGGAAGAGAAGGGGTGCTGGATCAGGAGGCAAAATAAACGCATGAAAAAAAAAACAAGGTGTAAACGCCCAAGCTATGCCAAATCAAAAGTTCGAGTGAAGATTTTCGTGTTCGATATGTGGTGGGTGTGCATATCCGTTCGGGTTGGGTGGTTGTGGGTGTCGTCGCAGCCGTAGCCGTCGCAGTCGCTGCGTCCCCCCGGGTGTGTTCCACCTACGTCCCGAGGGCTCGTGCTCTTCCGCGTCCTCGCACCTCCCGTCACCGGTCCTTGTACATCTTGGGCTTGAACCCGGCCTCCACCTCGGCCTCCTGCGCCGCGCGCTCCAGCACGGGGCCGACCTCGGCCTCGATGCGCTCGCGCGCGCGCAGGACCTTGCTCTGCAGGTAGAAGCTGCCGCCCTTCTGCGGGTCGTTGGCGTCGAACAGCCGCTTGAACCGGTCCGCGACCTCCTCCATGTCGTAGGTCTTGATGGCGCCGGACGCGTTGCCGCCGGAGGACCCCGTCGGCGGCTTGGGCACGTTGAGGATCTGCACGGCCTCGTCGAGGGTCATGCCGGAGGAGAGGTTGGCGCGACCGGAGGCGACGCCCGCAGCGCCGCCGTTCTTGGCCTGGGCGCGGGCGTACTGGCTGGAGGCGTTGGCCTGCTTGTAGGCCTCGGTGAAGGCGCGGCCGAGGACGCGGGAGCCGATGAGGACCACCTGGGTGATGATGCGGTAGGCCTGTGATTGTTAGCTACTGCGGCCGCCGACCACGACCAACCCGCAGACCGGGCTCGGAAAGGCACTGGCGCATACCATTTTCGATTGCGACTGCTTGCTTCTCTTCCCGTCGGCTTTCTGGGGGCCCCGAAAACAAGAAGAAAGAAGAAAACGAAGCCTCAAGTCTCGATCGTTGTGACGAAAATGAGCGGCCGGACCAGATTGTCAAAAAGGAGCGTGGTGTGTGTTGCCTGTGTTCTTTTGCGCGGGCGGCAAAGAGGAGAAGAGGTCGAGGAGAACGTCGAACGATCAACGGCGGCGCGCGGAATGCAGCTTTTTTTTTCTACGCCTTGGTCTCCTCTGCCCGCCCAAAGGCGCAAATCGAAAATTCCTCTCCAATTGTTCGCCCCACACACCGACTCTGCTGGCTCCAGCCTGGCCGAGGGTCTCCGACTGTCCTGGCGCTAGGGAAAGCCGGTCGGATTAATCTCTGCTCCGATAGTTGTAAGATACCTTCTGGCGCTACCCCTATTCGGGACAAACCAGAACGCCACAGGGGTCCAGCCACATATGCAATTCCAGGAGCAGGGCAGCCTGCAAAAGGCAGCCGCCAAAAAAGACCGCCCAGAGAGACAGCCAAGCTAATAACAGCAAAGCATCGGGACAGCTCTCGCGAAAGGGGAGCTTTTTCACCTCCCGCCCCACGACGAACCGGTGAAACACAGAGACGAACGACAACGACAGCACGGGGGATCACACGGCAGCGGCAGAGAATTGCAGCCGCCTATCCGCTTTTTCGTCTGCAGCATTGCCCATCATTTCTCCTTCTCCCCCGGTCTCGAAATCATCAACGGCCGCATTCGAATAGCTTCAGACCGCCAACCTCTCGACAAAGGCGCACACGATCCCATCTCCTCCTCTCTCTCTCTTTCCTTTCTCTCCCCGCCTCTCCTCCTCACAATGTCACAATACTACGGCTCCCCCCAGGGCGGCAACCCGGCCTACGGCCCCGCCTCCGCGCAAAACCTCCAGTTCTACCCGTCCTCCTACTCCCCCGGCGTCCCGGGCCACCCGACCTCCGCCCAGGGCTCCTACGGCTATGGCGGCTCCGGCGGCGTGGCCTCCGCCTACGGCGGCTTTGGCGGCGGGCCCGGCGGCGCAGGCGGCGTCTCGGGCCGCATGGGCGAGACGGGCGGCCTGCGGACGGGCTGGCTCGCGGCGTTCTCCACCGAGGGCTACGACGGCGAGCCGCCGCTGCTCGAGGAGCTGGGCGTCAACTTTGGGCACATTCAGGCAAAGGTAAGCTTGCCGCGTGGGGTCAAGTATCGTGCAGGAAAATGATGCTGACAAAAAGGGCAGACCCTCGCCGTCCTCAACCCCTTCCAGCGCATCGACCAGCACCTCATGGACGACTCCGACCTCGCCGGCCCCATCATCTTCTTCCTCCTGTTCGGCACCTTCCTCCTCTTCTCCGGCAAGGTCCACTTCGGCTACATCTACGGCCTGGCGCTGCTGGGGTCCGTCTCGCTGCACGTCATCCTGTCGCTGATGTCGCCCGACGGGCCGAGCGGCCCGGGTGGCAGCGGCAGCGCCAACGGGGGGCCGTCGTACGCGCAGTCGCCCACCCCTTCCTACCCGGACCCGTCCACCGTCGCCTCGGGCAGCAGCACAGCCGTGCCGGGAGCAGGCGGGGGGCAGCCGGGCGGCGCATCCGGGCTGAGCGGCAACATCTCGTCGGCCGGCAGCGCGTCTGCCGCCGCGGCGGGAAAGCACCGCCGCAGCGGCAGCCTCAGCGCCCCGCAGCTGTCGAACACGCTGACGTTCGTGCGGTCGGCGAGCGTGCTGGGGTACTGCCTGCTGCCGCTGGTGGCGACGAGCCTGGTGGGCATCGGGATGCCGATGGACACGCCGCTGGGCATCGTGATGACGACGGCCGCCATCTGCTGGTGCACGTACAGCGCGTCGGGCATGTTCTGCGCCGTGGGGCAGATGCGCGGGATGCGCGGGCTGGTGGCGTACCCGCTGGCGCTGTTCTACGTCGGGTTCGGCATCATGGGCGTGTTCGGCAGCCGGGGCAGCGGGTCCATGGCGAAGGTGATTGCCGCGCGGACGCGGACGGCATAGGTGTGGAGAAGAGGAAGAGGCGGTAACAGCGGGGAAGAAGGAAACTCGCATAGAGGGTAGTGCATATATATATATACAGATGTTTGGGAAATGGGTGGAGACAGTGCAGTGGTATTAAGGACGACGGTGGCGGGTTGACTGCAGCAGCGAAGCGGGACGAGAGATGGGATCGATCGAAAAAACATCTAGGCGTTTTTCTTTTTGGGCGGGCGTCTCTGTTTTTGCAATGCCTTAATTTGCTCTCTTTTCATGTGCCAGAGGCAGTGTCTATGCAGTGTGATTTGTTCTGTCTTCCATTCAGTACAAAAGAAAGCGAGCAAGAAAATCAAAAATCACTTTTCATAACAGTATTACTTTGAAAATGCGTTGGCATCAGTTTATCGACTAGTATTACAGACGAAGCTCTAAAAGCGTATGGAGAAACGACCGCGAGAGGAATGCAGAAAAAAGGAAAAATCAACATGCAAATACGCAACGGGCAAATGAAAACCAAAATGAAAACAGATAAGCAAAACCAGATCCGGGCTTTTTCTTCTTCTTCGTCCCCTCCTCTTGCTCTCCTCGTGTCCTTCCCTTCTCCCCTTTTTCCTCAATGCCATGAGATAGAAAACAAAACGTGAAAAGGAAACAGAAAACGTAAACACGCAGAACGGTAGGTAAAAGACTACAAATACAAATTAAATGGTGGTAAAATAAAAAAGGGGGACCATGCTTGTCCCCTCTGAGAGCGTCCGACCTCCTCGCCGCTATTTCGCCAGACTGGCCAGAATGGAAAACTGCCCGCCGGCCCCCGCAAACACCAGCTTCCGGTCCCGCACCGCCGTGTTGTCGATCAGCGTCGGCGTCTCGACGTCGTCGGTTGTACCCTGGCCGGTCTGGTAGTTCGCTGAGAAACCCCACGAGTAGGCCTTGCCGTCGCGGGTCAGCGCGAACGTGTTGTCCGTGCCCGCGCTGACCTGCACCACCGTCCGCGGCACGCCGGGCACCTCCGTCGGCGCCTTGAGGATCCGCGGCTTGCCGTACTCGTCGAAGACGGCGCTGTCCTCGGTGAAGGCGGACGTGACCAGCCCGACCTGGTGGCCGTCGATGCGGCCCCACGTGAAGAGCTTGCCGTCTTCCGTGCACGCCACCGAGTGGTGCTCGCCGCCGTCGATCTCCGCGACGCGGTGGCCGGCCAGGCCCTCGATGAGCGTCGCGTCCAGCACGGTCGCGTCCGAGTCGCCCGCGCCCTGCTCGACGCTGACCTGCCCGAAGTTGTTGAGGCCCCACGCGTACACGTGGCCCTTCTCGTCGAGCGCGAAGCTGTGGTATGAGCCGCAGGCGATCTTGGCCACGTGCACGCCGCGCTTGAAGCCCACGCCGCCGGGCCGCAGCGCCGACTCCTTGATGTCGCGCTGCACGCAGCGCCGGCCCAGCTGGTTCTGCTCCGGGCAGCCCCACGTGTAGAGCTTGCCCTTGGCGTCGAGCGCCATGATGTGGTTCGAGCCAGTCGCCAGCGCCGTGACCTTCTTGGGCTCCGCCAGCAGCACCGGCGTCTTCTGCACGTCGACGTGGCGCGAGAAGCCCAGGATGCCGTCGGAGGCGCGGAACGTGCCCCAGCCGTAGACGCGGCCGTCCTCGGTCAGCGCAAAGGAGGCGCTGTCGCTGGCGACGACCTGCACGAACTTGGTGCCGGGCACGACGTCCGAGGTGTCGATCTCGGCGGGCGTGCTCTCGTGCGGGTTCAGGCCGGTGTCGTCGTCGTCGTCGTCCGAGTCGCTGTCGGAGCCGTCGCCCTTGTCGGCGTCGCGCAGCCCGCCGTCCCAGGTGGTGTCGCGGCCCAGGGCGCCCTGGTCGTTGACGCCCCAGGTCAGGATCTTGTTGTCCTTGGTGAGGACGACGGCGTGCATGCCGCCCGCGGCCACCTGGACGACGCCGACGGTGGACGCGGCCAGATTGGCATTGAGCCGCGGGCGCTTAACATCCATCGGCTTCTTGCCGTCAACACGCACGCTTCCGAGTCCCAGCTCGCCAGCACCGCCCTCGCCGAAGACGAAAACGTCAAGGGGTTTAGTCGGCGCGTCATTGATCTTGACGCCAATCTTTCCAGCCGGCTTCTTGGCAGGGGCCGCCTTCGGGGCCGCAACCTTCTTAGCAGGCGGAGGGCGCGTCGTCGTCTCTTCTTCCTTCTTCGCTTCCTCCTCTTGCTTCTCTTCAGCCTCTGCCGCCTTGCGCTTCGCGGCTGTCGTGGCCTTGGCCTTGGCGGCCGGCGGAGCCGGCGTTGCCGACTTGGCGCGCCTCTTGGTAACGGTGCCGTTCACGGCCGGCACGGCATTCTCCTTGTTGGCTTCGACGTCAGGGGCAGCAGCCGATGGGGTCTTTGCTCGCGTCGTCTTCTTAGTCGGGGGAGCAGGAGTCGTCTCCTTCTTCGCCTTCTTCGCCGGCTTGGTCTCCTCGTGCGCGACGCCGTTCACGCCATTCACCTTGGTTGTCAGCTCGTCGTCATCGGCAGTGCGCTTGCGCTTGGTGGTGGTTGGTGCCGCCTTTGCAGGCGCGAGTTTCTCGGCCTTGGCTGCTTTGGCTGGTGCAGCCGTCTTCTTCCCGGGCGGTGCGGCCTTGGCCGTGGTGGTGGCTCTCCGCGGTGGCATTTTTGCTGTGTGAGGATGTGTATTCGATGAAAATGGAGAAGGAAAAAAGAAAAAAGAGAGAAAGGGAGAAAGAATGGGTTGGTCGACGAGAAGGAGGGCAAAGGAGAAGGAAAAGGAAAGGAAGCAACCGAACGATCTGATGAGCCCAACAGGCCGGAATCAGGAATCGGGTTTCGAGTCGCCAAACAAAGACAAAAATAAAGTCTCTCGCACGCGTGCTGGCTTAGCCGAAAACAGCAATTGTGCAAATACCAGCCGAACCTGGCGCGTGTGATGATGGTGATGCTGCGAAAGATGAACAATGAAGATGTCTTTTTTTGGCTGCTGGACCGTTTTGCGTGGCTTTCGCTTGCTTTCTCTCGTGTTATTTTTTCCCGCTGCTCACACCCCCTTGCCCTTCCTTTCCTAACTTTTTTTTCTGCCAGTGATTTGTTGTTGTCCAGGAACTGCGCGCTAGTCCACATTCGTCGGGAGAATGGGCCCACAGTTCGGTCGTAGTGAAGAATAACGATTCACCGCCCGCGCGTGGGAGGGAAGGTGCGACAGCTCCAGCCGGCAGTATGTCCAGTCCCTGTTGTGGTTATCTTTGTCCTGTTGGGATCTTGCGCTAAGCTAGAGCTCCAGGGGCCTAGCAGCTGCCAGCAACTGCCAAGCGCTAGAGCTGTCCTACAGTCCTATCACCCACGTCTCTCTTACGGACGACCAGATCGATACGCCAGGGAGAATGCCTCATTCTGGGATGCGTCTGGTCTCGTCTTTCTTTCCTTTTCCTCTTGTCCACGCCTCGCTGCCTCGCCTAGTCGGCCTCACGCAACGGCAATCAATGAAAAGCAATACAATGGACGAGGCCTCCGTCAGCCAAGCCCTTTCTAAGGATTGGGGACCAGGTTGGTTGGGCCAGACAGCATCCAGGGTCATCAAGGACAGACTGCAGTTTCGTTTCTGGCGCATTTCGGCCGATATCGTCGGCACGGACGCCTGCAGTTGGCTCGGCTGCAGGTGCTCGTGTTCCAGGCAGACACTCGGGCAGACCAGCTCCCATGCGACAACGCGCTGTGATTGGCCCGCCTCGATAACACCAGCAGCGACTGGCCCCACCAGGCCGCACTGCGCCAGCCGGGACGCGGGCCTCGCTATGTCGCTTTCGGACGCCCGGTTTCTGCTGCGACTAATACGAACCAGCCAATGCGCAAGGCAAACACAAAACGGCTGCTGGTCCCCCGTTCTCGTGTCTGCTATGCCGCCAGCCTTGTCGAGCGCCCCTGGGTCTGGGCTGGCCAGGCACCGGGTGAGTCCTACGGCATTTCCCTAGGCTGCCATCTTGCCGGCCAGGGGGGGGGCTGGCTGTTTTTTGCCAGCGAGGACGAGTGAGAGTGCCATGGAAGGAATCGGCCGTTGTTGGGGGCTGCAGGAATACGTGCAGCATGTGAGATGCGGTGTGTGTACGAGTATATGAAGTGGCGGTGCCGCCGGGCACTGTGGTTGTGTGTTTCTTCATCCCCATCTTCATCCTCACCATCCCTCGATCCTCACGCCCCTCCCCTCCCTTTTTCATAGCCCGCAGCAAAGAGCCCTCCGAACGGCATCGACACCCGGCACAGCGTCTGTCTATCCGTCTCTCGTTTGAATTTTTATTTGTCTGTTGATCTCCCAGCCCGCCAAGATGCATCTCATGTCCAAGGAAGACATGAAGGAGACCGCCTGGCGATGGCGCTGCAAGGTCTTCCACACCACGGACGAGAAGACGCTCTCGGACTACACCGACAGCATTAGCGAGGAGAAGGCGTCTGCTGCTGCTGCCGCTGGTGGCGCTGCAGGTGGCAGCGGCGGCGGCGGCGGCGGCGTCAGCAGAGCCGCCAAGGACGCCGCCAACGGCCTCGGCAGCGCCCTCACCGTCAAGACGCTCTACGAGGGCCCCAACGTCGGCGACAACTTCCACAACTGGCAGGACTACCCGCCGCGCCAGCTCAGCAAGAGCGCCAGCAAGGTGCAGGACCGCGTGGCCATCAAGCTCTACAAGGTCCGCGACAAGAGCAAGCCCGTCATCGGCGGCCGCTTCGTCATGAAGTTCCACCAGATGGACATCCAGAACCCGCTGCTCGTCGCCGCCCTGGCCCCCATCCTGCGCGAGCGCGAGGACCTCCACATCGACCCGGAGGAGACCGCCGTCTTCCACGCGCCCTTCCGCCCGCTCTACTTCTGCTACGACGCCATCGCCGCCAAGCTGCGCGGCCTGCAGCCGCAGGCTTCCGCCGACGACGCCGCGCTGCAGCCCTACCTCAAGCTGCTCGTGTTCACGCTCGACGACATCTTCGCCGAGGTGCGCGCCAAGCGGCGCCAGCTGGCCGACCGCGGGCTCATGTCGTTCGAGCACGCCTGGACCTACTTCACGCGCCACGCCGTCGTGCGCAGCCACGGCCACAACAGCGACGTGCTGAGCCGCGTGCTCGACACCGCCTACGTCAAGCCCACCATGGGCCCCGAGGTGCTGGCCGTGCGCGCGCAGGTGCTGCGGTTCAACGGCGAGGCCTTTGTGTGGGAGCGCCAGGAGCTCAAGATCCCCAGCTTCGCGGGGAACCGCCCCGTCGTCGAGTTCGACCACTGCCCGCTGTCGCACCTGCCGGCGGCCGAGCAGGCGTCGCTCCAGTCGCGGCTGGCGGCGCGCGGGCGGCTCGTGCTCGACTGCCAGGGCCTCACGTACCGGCGGTACACGGGCGTGGGCATGCACCAGAACGAGCAGGGCAAGACGGAGAAGCACAACGTGGACGGGCGCGTGCTGGTCGACGTGGTCGGCTACAACAAGCACCACCTGGCGCAGGGCGTGCGCGAGGGCAAGGACGCGCAGTCGGCCAAGAACGTGGTCGAGGGCACGGGCCGCATGCGCAGAGACGCCAGCCGCGCCGCGCGGAGGCAGCGCGCGATGCGGGAGATTGGGGGGGGTGCCGACGGCGGCGGTGCTGCTGCCGTCGACGACGGCGCCGACGGTGCCGACAAGGACAAGTCCGAGGAGGCGTCGGGCAAGATCCGGCGGCTGACCGAGGAGGAGCAGGAGCGCAACAAGGCGGCCATGCTCAAGCGGCCCGACGAGCTCATGTTCATGTCGCCCATGGTCGAGGGCTACGCGCTCAAGAACAAGCTGTGGTTCTCCTTCTACGTCGAGGACCTCCGGCCGATCCAGTGGAACGACCAGGCCTACGACCACCTGGTGTACGACGAGCAGCAGAAGGACCTGGTGCTGTCGTTTGTGGAGAGCCACGGCCACACGACGTCCAAGGTGGAGGACGTCATCCTGGGCAAGGGTGAGTCACAAAGGGATAGGCAGGGAAACGGGATGAATTATGCGAGAGTCGCAGCTAACACTAGACCAGGCGAGGGTCTCATCATCCTCCTCAGCGGGCCTCCCGGCACGGGCAAGACCCTGACCGCCGAAGCGGGTATGTTCCTATTTCGCCTTTCCCTGATCCATATACAAAGAAGGCACCCCTGGTCCACTAACACCTCCAGTCGCCGACCGCACCCACCGCCCCCTGTTCTACCTCCAGGCCGAGGACCTCGGCATCAACGCCGCCGCCCTCGGCGCCAACGTCAAGAAGGTGTTCGAGATGGCCAGCGAGTGGGACGCCGTCATCCTGCTCGACGAGGCCGACGTCTTCATGGCCGAGCGCCACCCCCAGGACATCGCCCGCAACGAGCTCGTGTCCATCTTCCTGCGCGAGCTCGAGTACTTCCGCGGCATCATCTTCCTGACCACCAACCTCTACGACACCATCGACTCGGCCTTCCGCAGCCGCGTCAGCCTGCACCTGCTGTTCCGGCCGCTGTCGGCCGAGGCGCGGCTGTCGGTCTGGCGCAAGTTCCTGGCGCGCGTCGAAGGGGGGTCGGGCGGAAGCCAAGCCGTGGTGGCGTCAGGGTCGTCGGGCCGGGTGGTGGACGTGACCGACGAAGTCGACGCCGGAGAGGCTGACGCCGGAAAGGCTGGCGCCGCCGACAAGGCTGGCGCCGCCGACAAGGCCGCCGATGCTGGTGACGCCGATGCAGACGCCGACATCGACATCGACGTCGTCGCGTCGTCGCCCATCACCGAGGAGGACCTCACCGAGCTGTCGGCGTGGAACCTCAACGGGCGCGAGATCAAGACGGCGGTCAAGATGGTGACGTCGTGGTGCGCGCACAAGGGCCACGAGATGACGCTGGAGCGGCTGGAGAACGGCATCCGGGTGACGTCGCCGCACGCGTCCAAGGCGACGCAGGCGGGCGGGAGCGACGACCTGTATGATTGAGGGAGCAGTTGGTCGTAGGAGACGTTGATAATGTCGGCGTGGATTCCAGACGTCGACTTCAATCTGGGAATATACCCAGGCAGTAATACTTTTTTTTTTTTTTCTTTTGTCCGCTTGCGAATAATATAACCTCCTTTTTTTTGTTCTCTCACTTCACACTTTCCACGATGGTGAATTCGGCGTGCTCGGCGATGCTCTCGTCGTCCTCGTCGTCCTGTGGAACGTCTCGATCGAAAAGACGTCGTTGTCTTCGTGCTCGTGCTCGTGATCGTGAATTTGCTCATCTCCGTCATCGTCGTTGTCGTCCTCGTCCGTCTCGAACACGGTCGCCAGCAGCTCGATCGTGACGTGCTTCCGTCCGGGGCTTCGTCGCCGCCGCAGACCGCCGGGCCGCCGCCGCCGCATGGCCACGACGGCCTGCACGACGGCCGACGCGGCGCCGACCAGGACCAGCAGGGCCTCGAGGCCGAGCAGCACGATCCACACGCGGTTGAGCAGGCGCTGCTCGTCGTCGAAGAGGGTGGCGATGGAGAGCATCCTGGGGTGGTTCCGGAGGGAGGCGAGCGAGGGGAGCGAGGGGAGGGGCGGCAAGGAAGGGAAGGAGGAGAGGTTGAGGCAGGCCGGGAGATGCATTTTTGAAAAGGAAAAGAAAGGAAGCGCCGAAATGAAGCCAAAAAAAAATTGAAGCCAAAAAAATGAAGAGGTCACGATGCCACAAGAACAAACAAAAAATCGGACAGCGACAAAGAGATATAACACAATTCGACGAACGCGGAAGGATTGACGAGGAATCCTCAATCAATTTCTTTCTTTTCGGGTTGGATTGTTGTCTTTTTTCTCTTTTTCTCTCAATCGACTCCTACGTGCGCAGGATCAATCCTTTTTGTATTTCCTCTTCATTCCTGTCTTCTTGCATCCCATACCGCTTTTTTCTTTCCACTTTTTTTTTAATGTTCTTATCGTCTACTCTCTATTTTCCGCCCTTCTCGTCCTCACCTACTTTTGGCACTCTTCACCTCTCTTCTTTTGGCTGCAGTCCTCTCCACTGGCCCCTCCTGTGTCCTGCGAGAAGGCCGCGCCGGGCCCGCAAAACACCGCAAAAGGCATGGCGGGCGGTGATGAAAGAGAGGGGCGAAACGAGAAATTAAAGCACGAAAGGGGAAAAAGGAGGGAAATGCGATGGGACAATAGATTGAAATCTCGTCACCGGCTCCTCCGTCGTGATATATAGGTTGCTGCCGAGAAAAAAACAGTTCGCTGTTCCCTGTTTGCAACCCGCGATCCTCGTCCGACAAAAACAAAGCAGAAATGTCGAACAAAAATGAAATAAAATACAGTTTCAAAACAAAATGAGACAGCACGCAAAATCGATTGAATGTCAAACGTTCAGAAACTCATCCTTTTTTGATGTCCTCTTGAGGGTCTCAGGGGCGTCTGTTTCTTGTCTCTTATTTTTGAAAAAATAAATAAGTAAAAATAACTGGCAAGCCGTTATGCCGCCATTTATCCGGAAGGCGCCCCACTGCCAATACAAAAAGGAAGAAACGGAAGAAAACAGAAAGAAAAGAATAAAACTGCAAATAGAGTAAAAAAATAATAATACTATATACGAGTATGCCATTAACAAAATGTGTCATCAACTGTCCGTCTACGCACATTACGGAGTAATTGAAACGTGGCCCTGTGGCCCTGCTCCTTGTCGCACAAGGCCACCTTGCCCAGCGCAGCCTCGGCCGCCGATCGATGATCGAGCGGCGGCGGCATGGCTGTTTCGGCTGCGTGGCTGTCTGGGGCGCACCCTGCCGTGCTGTGGTGGTGGCCCGACAAGTGGTGAGACTCTGTGGTGTGGCCCGACACCGGAGGAGCAGATGGCCGTGACTGCCCCTTTCAGCTGTGGTGCCAGGACCTCACCAAACCAGCTGGCGCCCTCGAAACTATCGAATCCAAGTCCCTGCTCGTACGAGTAGCCTTGCGCAGAGGATTATTCTCTCTCTTTTCTGCTCTCTTATCGCTCTTTCCTCCTCTTATCCTTCTTCCTGCTCCCTCCCTCGGACGCCCACGCAGCACCAGCCAGACCCGCTTTCCCCAGTTTTTCCCCAGGATTTGCACCTGGCGCTCGCCCACTCTGTTCCCGTGACCGTGCCCACGCCAAACCGCTTGTAGCGCTAGCAGCGCTGTTCTGTGGTGGGCTTTGCAGGTCTTGCGCTGCACTTCTTGCCGCCGTGGCTTCCCAGCAAGCTGCTCCCCGTAGAAACGACCCACCCGATCCACCCAGGCAGCTCTTTCCTCCTGCAGACCCGTCAGACCCGTTGTGGAGCCCAGAGACATCATCTTGTCATTGTTTCCCGGTCGGGCCATTATGTCACTCTTGTCACGCCCCCTCTTCGATTCCCGGCCATGGCTCTTGCCTCGCGGGGGTCACGCGATTCCAGCCAAGGGATGGCGAGACAAAGCTGGGCGTTTCCCGGGCGCCTTCCTCTGCAACGGCACGGAGGAAATACTTGTATTACGAGTTCTACTGTATGTGCGAGCTACGAGTACGAGGTACTCGTACTACTCGTACGTAAAATGCGGGTAAGCTTCTTACGAGGAAAGAACGACGTCGTTGGTAGAGCTTTCCCCACTCTCCAAACGGAAAGCACATCACCTGCTCCCGCCCGCGCCTTCCATCCCGGGCAATGCGAATTGGCGAAAGTGAGCTCAGAGGGAGAGGAGGGGCCAGTCGGTGGCTACCCTTTGCCTGCGCAGCTGGAAAACCGTTGGGGAAGGGGGCCGCGAACGCCGAGGGAGGGCAAGAGCGACCACACGAGGGCAGGTCAAATCAAACGGCTCTCGTCACAGCATGGACGACACGGTACTTGAAGTTACTCACACCCGCGCGCATACCAAAATGTCGCCGGCGCCGCGCCAGGTGATCGATCGCCCCTGCCTCGCCTCCTTCGTTTTTCCCCTCTTGTCTCTCTCACCCAAAGAGTCATCCTCGTAGCTCAGCTTCCTAGCTCGTGACCTCCGTCTTTGTCGTGCTTGCCCGTTTGGTCCGAGAGCCGTGGTAGCCCCCTCCCCCCGGCGCAATGATGTCGTAACTGCGCACACGCACTCGCACCTGCCTCCCATTCCACGCTCGCCCACCTCCCACCTTCCGTCTGCTCACACGCTCACACCTCACGCAACGCACGCAACGCCCGCAAGCTCGCCCATTCAGCCCCTTTCCCGCTCCATCGCTCCTTCCCCCCCCCTCCTTTTACCAATCTGTTTTGAGTTTCCCCTCTTTCTGCTGCCCTCCCTCGCGGTTTCCCATTTCTACCCTGCTTCCCCTTTTCTCTCGCCTCTTCCTCCCCTTCTCCTCCTCTCTCCCTTCTCATCTTCTTCTGAAGCTTCTCGTTTTTCTCCGCCATCTGTCTTATCACACACAAAGCAAGCTCCATCACACCACACTTGCTGCAAGGTCTTGCAGCTGTCGAATCACCTTTGTGAGTCTATTATTGGTCTGCCGGTCTCTCCTGGCGTTTTGTTTGTCTTGTCGTTTGCCCCAATCTATATGTTTGCATCCATCATCGTCCCTCCTTTTGTAATATCTCCATCTCCGTCTTCGTCTTCGTCTTGTCTATTTTTCTCTTCATCCGACCGTTGCAGCCGTAACTAACTCGCTCTCTCTCTCCCCGCTCCCCGCTATCAGGCTACGTCATCTCATCGCCTCTTTCGAGGACAAACCATCACCCGCACCCCATTTCACCATGTCCGAACCATTAAAGAAGGTCGACTCCGCCGTTCAGGGCCTGTCGTCGTCTCCGCCCAAGGGGGGCCACCGGAAGACCGGCTCGGTGTCGCACCCCGGCGTGCGGAACATCATTGACCTGGGTATGTTCATCTTCGAGCGCTGCCTCCCAATCGCCGGCCGATTGAACCGCCGCTAATGGGATTGTCATCTACAGAGGCCGAGGGCACTGAGCTCCAACTGGCTAAGGAGACACAAAAAACGGGATGGTATGTTTTCTCTTTTCCTCTTTTCCTCTTCTCGTCTATCTCCCCTCCTACTAACGGCACACAGGAAAATCAACACGTCCCCGGGATCAATTGACGACAAGGAGATTCTCAAGAAGCACTTGACCAATCCACCAGTCAAGAAGATTGACCTGCACTTCCCGCTCGGTCTGGAAGTGACCGCGCGGAATATGAAGGGCGTCACCATCAAGGATGCCCTGGATGCCATCCACAAGGCGTTCAAGAAGCGGGTGAGCAGCGCATGCCTCGACATCAACCATACCCCTTTCGAAAGCCAGTACTGACAGAACAACCCTAGGCCGACGACGAGCTGGAACTGCCATACCTGAAGGGCTTCGAGTGGGACAAGGAGGAGAGCTGGACACGGCTGATTGTACATCTGCAGCGGGAGAGCTCCGGCGGCGGCGGCGGCGGCCAGCAGAAGAAGAAGAAGAAGAATGACGAGTAATGAAGCCTCGGCTCGGCGTCCGGTAGTCGCTTTTCGCTGACTGCGACTACACTGCGGACTTTCACTCAATATTTTTATTCATTCAATGAATCGACGAACGAGCGTGCCCTGCTGCTCCTCTGCGAGGACGGCCGCCGCTCGTTCGATCTTTGTGCAATCACCACTTGTGGAAGTAAGATGAGCTAGCCCAGGGGGAGGCAGCGGACTAGGTAGCGGACCAGGTAGCGGACCAGGTAGCGGACCAGATAGCGGGATCAATTGACTCTTGCTACAAACCAAACTGCCTCGGGCGTGACAATATGCACCAAAACTAGCCGTGTCGACTGGTAGTGGCCGGCATGCAAGGGACCAGGGGCCGACGCTTCTAGGCGGCAAGGCTGCAGCCGTCCCTGGCGTAAACACAAGCCATTCCGAATCGGCGAATCTAGCTCACTGTGCGCTCATAGGAAATCATTTCTCCCTGTACTCCTCGTCGTAATTCATCTTAGCAAGTTATGCTCGCCTCTGCTGCCGGCAAACGGCTGTTGGATGGCCCAGTCAGCCGTTTTGTATGGGGGAGTTTAAGCCGCCAGCGCGGAATCGCCTTCCTTCGGCTACCGTCGGGCAACGGTCCAATTCCACCACAGCTCTTCTTGCTTCTCCCATGCACAGCTCTGCAGCATGGGCAAGCTTCTCCCATGTCAGTTGGCTGTGATCCTTAACTGCGACTCTGGACGGAACGGCTTTTTGTTGGCTATTGTTGGTTACTGTGAGGCCGTTTGTCTGGCAAATCCTGGGTAGCCGCAACGTCATGCCGCCGCCTCCGCATTCTCTGGTCCGGACAAAATGGGGGGGCAAGTTTGTCTCATTGACTTGTCATCACTGAGCAGCGCAGCTTCTCCCTTTCTTCCCGTCTCGTAGCTTTTTGGATACTCTGCTATTCTTCTCTTTGGCTTCTTCTTCTGCTGCCTTCACAGCACCATCGTAGCTTGCTTAAGGGGGACTGCACCGCAGCAGAAGACAGTGCCCGACATGCCGGTCACCGATTTCGACTTCAAGGAGAAGTACCGCTACCAGAACGGCTTCAATTCGTACCATGAGTACGTCTCTGTCACTTGGATCACTTTTGCTCTTTTTTCTATGTGCCCCTAGGGTTGACTCTCTTTTCCAGAACAGAAGCCGTCCCCGGCGCCCTGCCCGTCGGCCAGAACTCGCCGCAGAAGCCGGCCTACGGGCTCTACGCCGAGAAGCTCTCCGGCACTTCCTTCACGGCGCCGCGCCACGAAAACAAGCAGTCGTGGCTGTACCGCATCACGCCCGCCTGCTCGCTGAGCCCGTTCCAGCGGGAGGCGCCGGAGACGCCGACAGCATCCCTCTCGAACAGCGGTGACCTCCGCTACCTGCCCGACCAGTTCCGCTGGGACCCGTTCCCCGACCCCGCGGAGCCGACCGACTTCGTCGACGGCCTGCGGCAGGTGGCGGGCGCGGGCGACCCCACGGTCAAGCAGGGGCTGGGCATCTTCGTGTACGCGGCGAACCGGTCCATGGACGCGCGCTCGGCGTTCTACTCGGCCGACGGCGACCTGCTGATCGTGCCGCAGGCGGGCGCGCTGGACGTCCGCACGGAGCTGGGCTGGCTGCTGGTGCGGCCGCTCGAGATCTGCGTCGTCCCGCGCGGCGTGCGGTTCCAGGTGCAGCTGCTGCCGGGGGCGGGTGGTGCCGATAGCAGCAGCCCGGCGGCGGCGCGAGGCTACGCGCTGGAGCTGTACGAGGGCCACTTTGCGCTGCCGGAGCTGGGGCCCATCGGGTCCAACGGGCTGGCCAACGCGCGCGACTTCCAGGCGCCCGTGGCGTGCTTCGACGAGGGAGACGGCGGCGACGGCAGTGGCGGCGAGTACACCATCCGCGCCAAGGTCAACCACGCGCTGTTCCGCGCCCGCCAGCCGCACTCGCCCTTTGACGTCGTCGCCTGGCACGGCACCTACTACCCCTACAAGTACGACCTGGGCCGCTTCAACACGGTCGGCTCCGTCAGCTTCGACCACCCGGACCCGTCCATCTTCACGGTGCTGACGGCGCCGTCCCTGGCGCACGGGGCGGCCGGCACCGCCGTCGCCGACTTTGTCATCTTCCCGCCCCGCTGGCTCGTCGGCGAGGACACGTTCCGCCCGCCCTGGTACCACCGAAACACCATGAGCGAATACATGGGCCTGCTGGCGGGCAACTACGACGCGAAGCGGGCCGGCGCCGGCGGGTTCGTGCCGGGCGGCGCCAGCCTGCACAACACGATGAGCGGGCACGGGCCCGACGGCCCCAGCTACGCGGCGGCGCGGGGCGAGGCGCAGCCGCAGCGGCCGGCCAAGGTGGGCGCGGGCAGCTGCGCGTTCATGTTCGAGAGCTGCCTGATGCTGGGGGTGACGGCGTGGGCGCTGGAGGCGACGAAGGAGGACAGCACGGCGGCGACGGTCCTGCAGCAGGACTACGTGACGCACAGCTGGGGCAGCCTGCCGCGGTACTGGAAGCGGCCCGAGGGGCTGGGCAAGGCGGACGGGCACCTCCTGAAGGAGGCGTAATCCAAAGACAGCTTGTCAAGTTGCTTGGATAATGGTCTTGACAACGAATTCTTGGAAAGAATCTATGAAAATGAAATTCTGGATGTGAATGAAACGTACTGTCGAAAAGAACCGGAGGACATCATATCACAAAAACGATAGCTGCTGAAATTTTAATTGTCCAATAATGGTAACTAGAAATATCAGATATCATGAAGAGAATGCCGCAGAAACGCAAGAACCTCTCTCACATCGCGTATCAACACCGTTCTCTGAGCATCGTCCGTCTCTGTCCCAATGCGAGATATATCATAACATTTGTGAACTATGTACTGTCCCCGTCGACCCCATAGCCCCGTCCTGTGTCCTGCTCCAATCCCGCGTAATGCATAATCATGAGTGTATGTAAAATGGATTTCCGAAAGTCGTAAGTGTCGTCATATCGTAGCAAGCGTTGCTTTTTTGTTACAAAATCGTCCCCTTCTTTGTCTCCCCCCCCTTCACTCCATCGGCTTCTGCGCGTAGGTCACCTGCAGCGGAAAGTACGCGTGCACCGACGGGTCCACGATCGCCTTGCGCACGTCCACCAGGAAGATCTCGATCTGCGTCGGCGTCCACCCCAGCCCGCCCGCCGTCGCGCCCAGCGGCCGCGCCGCCAGCCCCCGCAGCCCGTCCAGCAGCGCCGTCCGCAGCAGCATGCCGCTCCGCTGCAGGTGCTTCTGCCGCGGCCACACCCCCAGCGGGCACTTGTGCGTCGTCGTCCGCACCCCG
>WNYD01000317.1:0-20475 GCA_021396205.1 Sporothrix brunneoviolacea
CACCTCCAGCGCCACGGCCACGTCACCCTGCGTGTCGCGGCCCGCGCGCCACTGCTCCTCCTCGCTGCGGCTGCGGCTGCCGCTCTCGCCCCGCGGCGGCCGCGGGACGACGGTGAGCGGGAGAGGCCCGGCGGCGTCCGAGGCGCGGATGGCGGCTGGCTCGTGCGTGTGGGCCGGGACGTTGCCGAAGAACGTCTCGAAGCAGTAGAGGACGTCGCCAGCCCTGGCGCGCGGGGCTTCGAGGACGAGCCGGACGGAGAGGTGGGACGCCTCTGCGCGCACGAAGTGAGGCGTGAGCCGGAGGGCGTGGGTCGGGGCCATGGCTGCTCTCGTTCTATCGGGAGGTGTCTGTTTGGGCCGAGGCGGGAGCAAAAGACAGCGGGGGACGTGACACGGCACCGATTTTGACCTTCCGTCCTCTCACCCCGCGTACGTTGCAGCTGCGCAGCAGTGCGAGGTGCCCTGGGGCAGCATACAACAGGAGACATATCGCCGGGCCGCGTCCACCTGCTGTGCCTCCCAGGGGCGCCTTTTGTGTCGAGCGCGGGGTTCGAGCTTGTATTGGTGCAGCGGGTGTGTACGAGGTACGCGCTGCAGGTCATCCGTTGGTTGGAGAGGAGAAGGACATTAGTGGTGAACATGACTTCATTGACCCTCGGGTTTTCCCCCTACCCGTGACCCCCTTTTTGTTGATATTGTACACAGTAGACTTTTCCCATTACCATACACACGCAGCAGCCCTCCCTCACGCGTTCTCCTCCACCCACTGCTCTATCCGCTCGACCAGGTCGGCCTTCTTGCCCGACGTCGGCTGCCCCTTGCCGGCCAGGATCTCCTTGAGCGCCGCGACCGTCATGGCCGCGAGCTTGTCGCCGGCCACGGCGCTGCGCAGCTCCTTGTCTGTGATCTTGCCCGCGCCGCGTTTGGACGCCGCTTCGGCCTTGGCGGTCTTGGGCCGCTTCGCCAGGGGTCGGCCGTCCTCGTCCTCCTCGCCCTCGCGCTTCACCGCGCGCGTCGCCTCGAGATGGCCCGCCTCCTGCTGGATGCGCTCCTTCAGCTCGGCCAGGCTGCCGCCGACGCGCTTGTCGATGGCCTTGTACTTGGGCAGCGTCAGGTCCTCGGCCCCCTCCGGCACCTCCTCCTCGAGCGCCAGCGTCTGCAGGATCTTGTAGTGCCACTGCAGCGCCGGGTTGGGGTACTTGGCCGGGTTGTAGACCGTCTTTGGCAAGAACAGGTTCTCGACGATCGGCTTCATGAGGTCGGTCAGCTGGGGCGAGCTCGGCAGCGGCGGCCGGCCGTCGTCGACGCGGCGGATGTCTTCGGCAAACGGCAGCGGGTAGAGCCAGAGGCCCGCGGGCAGCTGCATGGGGTTGGAAGTGTCGGCCTCGTCGTCATCGCCGCCGCCGCCGCCGCCGGGGCCGTCGGACGGGATGATGGCCACCAGCTGCGGGTTGGAGTTGGCCCGCGGCACGAACCACGCGATGGCGACCTTGTCGGACCGCCGGAGTTTCTGCCAAAGCGCCGAGAAGACGCGCGTCGAGCCGACGTAGTCCTCCTCGCTGGGGTACAAGAACGTGGACCGCTTGACCGAGGCCCACGGCGGGATCAGGACGCGCGGCTTGAAGCCGATGATGCGCAGCCCCTTGCCCTTCCAGCCCTCGGGGAACGGCCACTGCTTGAGCACCTTCAGCTCGTCGGGCGTGAAGTAGACGTACTCGCCGCCGAACTTGTAGGCCTTCTTAGTCTCGGCGGCGTCGACGGTGCGGGCTGTGTCGGCGTCGACGCGCTCGGTACGGCTCGTCGCGATCTGGGCCCGCTCGCCGTCGAGCGACACGTAGCACGTGCGCGCCGGCTTCTGCCGGTTCAGCAGGATGTAGCCCTTGACAGAGATGTCCAGGCCCGGGGCGATCTCGAAGGGGAGGTTGGAGAAGTACGACCGCTTGGGCGTCTGCTTGGCGCTGATGTTGGAGATGAGTGAGGCCAGGAGCGTCAGGCCGTCGCCGGACTTGGACGCGACGACCCTATCGGACGTCCCGTCCTCGGCGGCCGGATCGCGGTAGATAATGTCCTGGAGTTGAGTTAGTTTGGAGAAAATCAACGATGTAGATTGCGCACATCCCAAGACACGCCCCACGTACATCGTAGAACTTGGTGAGGTCAAACGTCTGCCCGGCACGGCTGATCGGGAAGAGCTCGATCACGACGCCGAGGTCGTACAGGTCCTTGGCGCGGACCGCCGCGGCCGCGCGCGCCGTCTTGTCGCCGGCGTGCGGGTCGTCGTTGTCGGTGATGATGAAGAGCCGCCGCGACCCGAAGTTGGGCGCGCTCGTGGTGAAGACCTGGTTCGCGCAGAAGAGCACGTTGGCCATGGCCACGGGCGGGGACACCGCCGCCGGCGCGAGCACCTCGTCCGGGTCCTCGCCCTCCTCGACGAGGCTCTTGAGGGCGCGCACGTCCTCGGCGGCGGGCACGTCCAGGTCCGTGAACAGGTAGCAGTGCGGGTAGGCCGGCCCGTGGCGGATGGCCACGCCGCCGTCGCCGCCGTCGCCGCCGTCGCTGCCGTCCTCGTCGGTGGACTCGCGGAACCGGGACTTCTCTGTGCCGAAGAAGAGGATGCCCATCAGGTCCTTGGGCTGCGCGATGATGCGCTGCTGCATGATCTGGTAGGCGCAGCGCAGCGCGGCCGAGACGGCGCTGTCCTGGTCGGCCTTCCGGGACTTGCTGGGCGGCGGGCGCGCCAGCGTCGACGGGCTCACGTCAATGGCGAAGATGACGGCATCTTTCTGCGACCTGTAGCTCTGCACGGTGTCAGGACTGGCATCCTAGCAAAATTGCCGAATCAAAGAGGTTGACAACTCACCAGCTCGTCGACCTCCTCGTCGGCATCCTCCTCCTCCTCGTGCTTGTAGCCACTGTCGCGGGTGGACATTTTGGTTCATTTGTCCTCTCTCAAGAAGAAATCACCGCTCAATCAATACAATCTCTCTCGTCTGCTGCGGGTTGTGCAGGGGAGAGAATGTGCAGGGCGCACGATGTGCAGTCGAAGTGTAAACGACGATATTCTGCCGAAAGTGGGCCAACCAGGCAACAGGCGCGCAGTGACGGCATAGTGTCTTACTTGGACCATCCGATACAGGCAGGCACGCGCTCTGCCGACGGGCCTCTTGTCGCGGAATCACGTGGTTTAGATGCGATTCAGGCCTCTCCTCATTGGGCAATTCCCGCCTCGGAGGGGACAGCTCGTGTCTCCGACAGATTCCCGCCGAAATTTTGCAGCGGTTTCGTCACTAAAAACGTCTAGACGGACATGGATGGCTGGCGCCAGCAGAACATGCGATGATGATGCTGAGCACAGCACAGTTTTGACTTTGGTATGCTCTCTTTCCCTTTTTCGCTTCCCTCTCTTTCCATTCTTTTGTTCTTTTCTATTTCATTTCATTTCTATTTCTTTTCCTGCTCTTCTCCCGCTTTCTCTAACACTGGTAAAACAGATCCCCGATCGACAGCTTTTCCGACTTCACGACACTCCGCCTCGAAGTGGACAGCCGAGGGCCTGCTTGGCAGCTTGCTTGACACATTTCCCGACCGGCTCTGTACCTTGCTTTCGAGGGCGTCTCGATAGGACACCAATTTCCGGGCATAGCTAGGTAGAACAGCAGACACAATGGCAGCGTTGCGCCAGCCGTTCCGGCCTCTGCAGCTCGGCTCGCGGGCTGTGCAGACGGCGCTGTCGGCGGCGGCAGTGCGCGGTGCCTCGCATCGCAGAGGCCTGGAGACGGCGGCGCAGGCGCCCCCGGTCACGCAGAACGCGCACGGCTCCAAGGGCCCGACGGCCATGGTCTTCCTCAACATGGGCGGCCCGTCCACGGTGGACGAGGTCGGCGACTTTCTCAGCCGGTTATTTGTGAGCCTGCCGCTTCATCTTGAGAATGTGCTTCAGACCCATGGCAGCTAACCATACTCCCCCCCCCCCCCAGGCCGACGGCGACCTGATCCCTCTCGGCCGCCTACAAAACTACATCGGCCCCCTGATCTCGAGGCGCCGCACCCCCAAGATCCAGAAGCAGTACGCGGCCATCGGCGGCGGCTCGCCCATCCGCAAGTGGTCCGAGCACCAGTGCGCGGAGATGTGCAAGATCCTCGACCGCGTGTCGCCGGCGACCGCGCCGCACAAGCCCTACGTGGCGTTCCGCTACGCCAACCCGCTGACCGAGCACATGTACCAGCAGCTGCTGGAGGACGGCTTCGGCAACGGGCGCGGGGGCCGCGCCGTGGCGTTTACGCAGTACCCGCAGTACTCGTGCTCGACGACGGGCAGCAGCCTCAACGAGCTGTGGAAGTGGCGGCAGCGGCTCGAGGGGAAGCGCGACGGCGGCGGCGAAGCTACGAGCAACCTGCGAGACGGGTCGATCGCCTGGAGCGTCATCGACCGGTGGCCCGTCCACCCGGGCCTGGTGGAGGCGTTTGCCGAGCGGATCGAGGCCAAGCTGGCCGAGTACCCGGAGGAGCGGCGCAAGGACGTGGTGCTGCTGTTCTCCGCCCACAGCCTGCCCATGACGGTGGTCAACCGGGGTGAGCGGGACTCCTCCTCCCCTAAAGTGAATGCAGCTAACTCTTCTCCCAGGCGACCCCTACCCCGCCGAGGTGGCGGCCACCGTGTACGCGGTGATGCAGCGGCTCGGCTTCGCCAACCCGTACCGGCTGTGCTGGCAGTCGCAGGTCGGCCCGCAGCCCTGGCTGGGCCCGCAGACGCAGAGCAGCGTCGAGCAGTACGTCGCGCAGGGCCAGACGGACCTGGTCCTGATCCCCATCGCCTTCACGTCCGACCACATCGAGACGCTGTACGAGCTCGACGAGGAGGTCATCGGCGAGTCGGGCCACGCCGACACTGTCAAGCGCGTCGAGAGCCTCAACGGCAGCCCGACCTTCATCCGGGCGCTGGCCGACCTCGCAGCCGCGCACCTGCAGAGCGGCGTCGCGTGCTCGGCGCAGATGGGGCTGCGGTGTCCGGGCTGCAAGAGCGGGCGGTGCCTGGAGTCGAAGCGGTTCTTTGCGCAGGAGACGAGGATATAGCGTGTTGGAAGCTCTCTGTTACATGTCCCCGGTCCCCCCTCCCCAAGTGTGCGCGCTACGAATACACTCTACTTTGGATACCATGTCTTGACCGCCGTTCCGATGTCGCCGTGAAAATGCATGTGAAAATGCCAATGCGCGACAGTGCACGACAGCATCACAGCCGCACAGAGCTCGAAAGGAGCAGCATAGCTATTCGATGAGCTACTCCATGAGCTATTCAATGCTTCAATGCACGCAGCTCCACCGGTCCTGCTTATCGCGCCGTCTGTGATGCGTGCATAATTGCTTGCTGCTCCCGCTTGCCTTTCCCGTCCGTCCGCAGCTGCAGCCGAGAAATGACGAGACGACCCGGCCTTGTCCTGCCCACACGTGTGCGTCCTCGGCCAAGACGACAGGGCTGTGCGCTGGCACACCGCAGAAAGTCGGTCGGACCAGCAAAGTAGCCGACTCAGCATAGGCTGCTGCAGCAGTGACAATTGGAGATCATCGCACGCTCGCCTCCCTCGTCTGGCGGTGTCGAGTGCCGATTTCGCCACGCCCACTCTCGCGCATGCCAGGATGGAGAGGTGCGTGAGATAAGATGCAATGCCCGGAAGCTTGATATGCGCGCATCATGAAACAGGGACAGCTTCCCGCTGGGCCAGCTTTTCGTTGCGTCTTCCGTGTGTAATCCGCGTACTTTCGTAATATTCCGGATGCTGCGCTGGACAAATAGGAGCAGCCCCTAGGGTTCCAGCGCAGCGGAACCTAACAGGCGGGCTGGGCGTGTCTTGGCGAGCCGCCTGCACGCACGCACCCTTGTCGCAGCGCGCAGGGAAGGAGCAGACGAGGGAGGGATCCAACCGGGCAGCCACTATAATAGCGCAGGCGCCATTGGCTGGCTGTCTCCAGCAAATTGCCAATTGAAGCAGACCAGAGCAACTATGCGACGTATTCCCTGCCCTACGCTCTTTCCTTGGCGGCCACGGCAGATCACGCGTCTGCGTCACTGCTGTCGTCGTCGGCTTGTGATGGGCCAAGAGCGTTCCAAGACGCCATTGCGCGTCGCTTGCAGTCTTTCTGGACTGATTGCATCTTACGCCTGTTTCCAACAGTCCTAGCGCTTTGGAATCACGTGAACGCCCTCGGCTGTGAGGATCGGTTCGGCACCAATGGCAGGCGCAAATCGGCAGCGCCAGGGCCAAAACGTGGTATTCACTAATATTGCCATGGCCGGGCCATTACCACAGCCCAGGCGGAAGGAGCAGTTGGCGACTTGGCAGGGAGCGCTAATACGACGAGCAATTACGACTACGTCCGTAGGAAACGAGGAAAGAACAATGCTCCGCACTGCGCCTTCCAACGCGGTCTCGGCGGTCTCGATCGTTCTTTCTTCTGACTGTTCTCTCTCCACCCCTACACTAGCGCGCTACACTCGTTATCGCGCATTCGCTGCCGGCCTCCGTTGTACCTGCCGTTCTGAGCTGGCCATCACGTTTTTCGGTGGCGTCCCTTTTCCGTCTTTCGTTGCTTTCGCTATTCCTCGTCGCCATTCCGCCGTCTTTGTCGCCGCCTCTTCCATCCTCCTTTCGTCTTCTTCCTCTCTGTCTTCTTCCGCACCTCCTTCATCCCCTGCTTTGATGCTGCTCTTGCATCCGGCAACACACCCTTTCGACACCCGCCAACCACACAAACGGCGACAAAACCCCCGACCAATTGGCCGGGGCTCCCTGCTCGTCGCCCGCCTCTCGACAGCCTCTCTGCAGCTTCTTCCGGCCTCGCAGCTGCAGAATCCGGCCTCGTTCCCGCGAGCTCGATCGCACCGCCTTTCAATCTCATCTTGGTCCCCCTTGCTCCCGCCTGCTCTTTGTCTGTCTACGCCCCTGCCACGATGAACCTGGTCCAATAAGACCGCGCCGCCAGCTGGCTCCGCATCCGGGGACTGAGCCCGTCCTGTTCTTTGAGGCAGCTCCTCGAACAGATACAAAAGGGGACACGGGACGGCCGCTCGACGACACGGGCGGCTCTGGGAGACGCGATTGCCCAGGCAAGAGTCCTTGCTCGACCCCCTACGACACACGCGCCACGATGGAGAGCTGCAAGGACATCATCTTCTCGCAGGTGCGGGCGCTGCGGCCTGCGTTCCTGACCAAGAAGCCGCACTTCAACTTCATCTCCGTCCACTGTAAGTGATGCCGTGCTCGGATGCTTCGTTGACAGGCCTTTGGCAGAGCTGACCACGGCCGCAGATTTCTACGTCATTGGCATCGTCATCCTGGGCTCCGTCTTGATATACGGCCCCGGAAGGGGCAACATTGCCTACATCGACGCGCTCACCTTCGCCGCCGGCGGCGCCACGCAGGCCGGCCTGAATACCGTCAACGTCAATGATCTTACGACGTACCAGCAGACCGCCATCTTCGTCATCGCCGGCATCGCCAACCCGATCACCATCAACTCCTTTGTTGTCCTGCTTCGCCTCTATTGGTTCGAGAAGCGCTTCCAGCACATTGTCAACGAGGCCCGGCTGCGGCGCGGCACGCTTTCCAAGTCCAAGTCCAAGTCCATGGGCGACCTCTCTCGCTTGGAAAACGGCGTCAACGGCCGGCACATCACCGTCATGCACAACGGGGCCCGTTCCAGGGTGGCCAACGACGGCACCTACCTGGGGCCGCTGGCGGCCGCCGCCACCGACGGGCCAGCGCACGGCGGCGAGCCCGATGCTGCAGCTCCGGGGTCCGACGCGGCTGGCGTGAATGGTTCTGCACCTGGCAACGCCGAATTCGGCCGGCCCAAATTAACGCTCTCGGAGCCGCTTGAGACGCGGCGGCCAGAAATCACGTTCGCGCCCACGGTCAAGCGCAGCGACGGCCTCGACGATGATCTCACCAAGCTGCCGCCGCGACTGACAGACGAAGAGCACATCGCCATCCTGGAGCGCCAACGAAACCCCAACGACGACGAGGTGCTCCATATCCCTGGCCCGCGGGACGCCGAGCGCGGCATTCTTCCCAGCAGGGTTGTCCGCCGCGAGTCCGACGAAGAAGTCGACCCTGGATCGACTATGCCACGTCGAAACCGTCGGTTCAGCGAAGCTTCAGCCGATTCTCTCCAGTCGGCACGACTGCCAGCGCCCGCCGCCAACGGCACGCCCCATAGCGGCACGCAAGGGCAGGAAGGCGGCGATGCGCAGACCGATGACGACAATGCGGCAGAGGGACGGGGTAGGCAGAGACTGGCACAGGTCATCACGATCCAAGAACCCGACAAGCCGTCGCGTGTCGAGGAGATTAGCGAAGACGCCCACGCATTCGCTCACGTGTTCTCCTCCCTCCGCCCGCGGAGACCGCGCACCCTCGACAGCCGAAAGAAAGACAGCCGGGGCAGCGGCGACGACGCAAGCGACAACGACCACCTGCGCCAGACCACGTCGGCGCGCCCCAAGCGCCGCCAGACGTTTCAAAATCTCAGGACGGCCTTCTCGCGCGACAAGGAACAAGACCCGACCCCCTACCTTAGCTGGGAGCCGACGGTGGGTCGCAACTCGACGTTCTTAGGGCTGTCGGAAGAGCAGCGCGAAGAGCTGGGCGGCATCGAGTACCGGTCCCTCAAGACGCTCACGCTGGTCCTGCTCGGGTACTTCTGGGGCTTCTGGCTGCTCGGAGTCGTCTGCCTGCTGCCGTGGATCGTCCGGAGCGCGACGTACGGCGCCATCGTCGACGAGGCCAGCCAGAGCCGCGTCTGGTGGGGCTTCTTCACGCCGCACTCGGCCTTTACGGATCTCGGCTACACGCTGACGCCCGACAGCATGAACTCGTTCAACACGGCCATTTTCCCGCTGCTGCTGATGTCGTTCCTCATCGTCATCGGCAACACGGGCTTCCCGGTCATGCTGCGCTTTGTCATCTGGCTCCTGTGCAAGATCGTGCCGCGCGGCAGCGGCATCTACGAAGAGCTCAAGTTCCTGCTCGACCACCCCCGCCGCTGCTTCACGCTCCTCTTCCCGTCCGGCGCCACGTGGTGGCTGTTCTGGCTGCTGGTCGTCCTCAACGGCATCGACTTGATCTTTTTCATTGTTCTCGATGTAAGCTTTCTCCGATGACTCTTCTACTACACATTCGTACAACATGCTAACCAATCGCCATTACACTTAGCTGGGAAATGGCCCAATCGCCGCTCTGCCAGCAGGCATCAAAGTTCTGGACGGCCTGTTCCAGGCGTTCTCGACGCGGACGGCCGGGTTTTCTTGTGTGAATCTGGCGGAGCTGCATCCCGCCGTGCAGGCATCCTACATGATCATGATGTACATTTCTGTGTTCCCCATTGCCATTTCGGTGCGCCGCACGAACGTCTACGAGGAGAAGTCCCTCGGCGTGTACCACGACGTCGACGAGACCGCGAACGGAACCGACCTGGAGTACGTCGGTGCGCATTTACGGCGCCAGCTGTCTTTCGATCTGTGGTTTCTGTCGGTGGGCTTCTTCATCCTGACCATCTCCGAGGGCGGCAGCTTGCAAGCCGACAAGTTTTCCATGTTTGCCGTCCTGTTCGAGGTGGTCAGCGCCTACGGCACCGTCGGCCTGAGCCTGGGCTTCTCCGGCGGCGACGCCTCGCTGTGCTCCCAGTTCAGCGTCGTGGGCAAGCTGGTCATCATCGCGATGATGATCCGCGGCCGCCACCGCGGCCTGCCGTACGGCCTGGACCGGGCCATCCTGCTGCCGAGCGAGTCGCTCAACGCGAAGGAGGCGGCGGCGGCCGAGGCGGAGCTCGCGCGCGGCGTGTCGTTCATGACCGCGGCGACGCGCCGGGGCTCCGCCACGTCGCTCGCGACGCAGGCTCCCACCGCCGGCGGCTCGAGCGCCAACCGCGACCGGCGGCGCAGCCGCAGCATGGAGCGCGTCAACAGCAACCTCCTGACGCAGTTCCTGCACCCGGGCCCGCCGAAACCGCCGCACAACAACCTCCTCCCGCCCGGTCCGCCGCGTCGGTCGTTTAGCGAGGCGGCCGCCGACAGCAGCACGGCGCAGGCGAGCGGAATCGACTTTGCCGATCCGGCCTGGCGGCCGCAGCAGTGAGCTTTCTGGGGAGCTCACGTCTTCAATCGCCTTGCGAGCTTCCATGACCTTGGACAACGAAATCTATCGCTCTTGCTTTTTTACAAAATATAATATACCCCAGCCGGAGGCTGCGACGCGGCGTGGTCTTTTTGCAGACAGCCGTTTGCTTATTTTAGACGGGATCACATTTTGGCGCACTTGGTGCACTTCTGGACGAAGCTTCCTTTTTGTTGATTTTTTTGGGAACAGCACAGTAATTCTTGACTTACAATTCATTGGTCGATGTCGCACAAGAGCGACTTTGTTTCTCGTTTTGGTTTTTGTGTTTTTTTTTTCTAGAATTGTCGTGCAGCTCACGCTCATGTCTCGGCAAGCATAGGCAGCCGAGACGGGACATTATCCTTTTACTTGGATATTCAATACAGGTTTTTTGAATAAGCTTTTTTGATTACGCTTTTTGACTTGGCTTTATTTTGTTTCTGTGTCTCTCCGTCATTCGCCCCTTGGTGATTGGAATATATTACCTGGGACTATAAAGACGAGTAGGAAATCATGTTTTTTTTTTGAACGACAAATCTTTCACGGCTGCTTTTGTATCCCCCTTTTGCAGTCGGCAGAGTTGGACAAATGAAGAATAATATTACTACAATTTATAAAGTACACGAGTCCCAGCTCGACCAGCTCCTGCTCAGGTGCAGCTCCGTCATCATGCTCATCGTTTTCTTTATGATGCCTCGGTTCGTCTTGATAAAGACCATCTCGTACGGGTGGATGCTCGTGCCAAAGTAGTGGCCCTCGACGAGGGGGTCTTCCCTCCGCTTCTTGCTGTTTGCGCAATACGACGGCAGGTCTTCGTCGTTGACGCTGAACGACGTCAGCATGACGTCCACCTCGAACCCCTGGGACCGGATCAGCCCCGTCAGCCCGATCTCTGCGTGCACCGCCTTGCTCCGGTCGGCGTAGCACGACGTCAGCCCGACCGGGTCGTCCTTCCCTCCCCACTTGTCGACGGCCTGCAGCGAGGTGGCGAGCTCCGGGTCGAGCAGGATCGACATGCCGACGTCGTCCGTCGCGAGAAGCATGGACTGCAGGTGCGGCCGCGGCCAGCAGTTGATTGTCGTCCCGACCAGCTATGAGAGCGTATGTTAGTGCTACGAGCTGTGAAGATTTCGGTGCCATCGATAATGAGAAAGCGCATTACCTTGATCCGCTCGTTGATGAGATTCAGAAAGGCGTCCGTCCAGCATGGCTGCATGTAGTTCGGGAAGAAGGGGCCGCGGAGGCTCGCATTCATCATGACGAAGCGCTTGTAGCTCTTCCATTTTTCGTCTCGAAGCAGCACCTCGCCGTACGCCCCCAGGTCGTAGCAGCTGTTGTTTCGCTCCACGACCTGGACATTGGGAAGAGAGGGGACGAGAGCGGTGGCGTTTGTCGCTCCGTTGAAGATGAACACGAAGTCGGCAAGTCCGTGGAGGCCCTTCTTCACGAAGAACTCCAAGTTCTCCCGGCTGGTGTCGGACTCGGCATAGGCATAGAGCACCAGCGGGCGCTCGTACTTTTTCGGCGTCGTCGGCGTCGTCGTCGTCGTATGCGCGAGGGCCGCGCTAGCAGGAGCGCCGGCCGTGAATTCCTGCATACACCGAATTTTTGGTAAGTTCAAGAGGCTTCAAGGGGCCTGGTAGGTAGCCGATGCGTTGAAAGGCCCCGATTTGGGGTAAATGGTGTGATGACTGACAAGGTAGCTAGAGGTGTATGTCCACGCATAAAGGATCGCCAACAAGAATATGGGGACAAACACAACTGCCTTCCACGGCGGGCTGTTCCATAGCCTTGGTTGAAGCATATTGATGGATACGAAGACGAATCCTGACAGCAAGCGGGAAGGTTTGGGCAGAGTTTTACAAAAGGCGAGCAAGAGGACCAGCTGCGTATTACTCGGTAGTTTTAATCGCTCGTGATAAACTTTATAATCACCCCTTGCTCTTCCCGAAGACTGTACACGGCATTTCACATACCAATGACGATAACAACCCCCCCAGACGCTCTGGAATCCAATAGACTCACAATCATATTTTGCTTTGGGAACACGTAGCGGCCGACGCGCACCCCTTTATGGGATCAAGATTCTAACCTGACGCGTAATCTTCCGCGGCCAGACAGCGTGGCCCCCTAATGCTAGGTACGGTACTTACGAGCATCCCAGTTTTTCTACTCCGTACGTGGTGTGGATAGCGATCGGCGCCAGCGTATCCAGACTGCTATTGAATTTTAGTACGATAATTTGAAAAAACAGGATTCGACATGAAAGAATCGGCAAAGGAGGAAACGATGGATAAGCATAAAAGGCGCTATTCGAACGCACCTGGTTTGTTTCGGGTGCTAGCTCGCAGACGCAGATTGCAATATTGTTGCGGAGCCCAGGGCACTTCCCAAACTGGGAAGTTTTTGCAGAGCTGATCAGTCCGTGTGGGAGCATATGTTCTGTAGAGGGCCGCAGGATAACAAAAATCATATGGGCTTGCTCTTCAGACAAGCGGCAATGACTGAGCCTCTATCTACTGCTGACTGGGGTTCCGGCCATAATCGTAACAAATACCTTTTTGCGTAGTGCAGCCATCATATACATGTCACTATTAGGCAGTCGCTGAGACGAGTATTTATAAGAGGCGAGAAATTGTTTTATTCTTGGCAGGTAAACTTTGTGGTCTAAAGCATTTCGCTTCAACGGTTCCCCCCCCTCTGATCTTGATCTTGTGTCATAATTCCGCCAGGAATCCAACCTCGATCAGCTTGTCGGTTTCGATGTTTATGTCGGCAAGTTTAGTACGCGAGTTCTCGCGGATCCATAGAAACAGCTCAAGAAACCAGCGGCGGAGGAATGCCAGCACGTTCCACCGGCTGCCGCCGCGGCGCCTCACTCGCATCGCCTCCTTGCCTAGGACATACACGGTCTGGGACTGGCAGGCCTCGCGCAGCGCCGCGATCTCGTCTTGGATGTCTTGGGCTTCTCCCGCGGTGCCGCCGGCTGGATCGCTCGCATTCTCGGCGGCATTCTTCGAAGAGGTATTACTAGCATCTGCCGTCTTGGCGGCACCAGGGCCGGCGCTAGGACCAGCCGTCGAGGCTTGGCGATCGAGGGCTTGACGAGCGAGGGCTTGGTCGATCTGCGCGGTGAGATCTTGCGCTAGTCCGGGACGCAAGGGGTCCTCCGTGTATCCGTGCCGCAGAACGACGTTGTAGCAGCCGGGCAGCAGGCTCCCGCCGCCCGGGTGGCGCATGACAATGTAGCGCTCGTCGGGCGCGACGGCCGGCACGTCGAGGGGGCGTATGTGAAAGAAGACCAGGACGGCGGGCCGGGCGGCAAATTTCAGGACAAAGTGCGTAAAGCAGGGCGGCGGCTGCGAAAAGTCGCCCGTCTTGTCGAAGAAGACCCCGAGGCCGGGCACGGTGGAGATGGGCGTCGCGCCGCCCAGCGCGCCGGCAAGGTACACCGCGGTGCTCTTCGCCGCCGCGTCCGCGGTGGTGGCCAGGAGCGCCGAGGTGGGAATGTGGTCTCTGGCTTCTGCTTTCCACTGCGCCTCTTTTCCGAAGCGCCACAGGACAAACGTGGAGGAGAGGATGGCGGCGAGGAGGAGCGTAAACCACGCCCCCTCGGGGACTTTGTTGAGGGCCGAGGAGAGAAAGGCCCCGTCGAGGGCGGCAAAGAAGAGGAAGACGGGCAGCACCAAGAGCAGCGGCAGGCGCCAGACGATCAGAGCGACGAGGCCAAGCATGCAGGTGGTCAAGAACGTGACAAAAATGACGCAGACGCCATATGCGTTTCCGAGCGAAGTTGTCTGTCGTCTGGGTCAGAAAAAGGACGAGAAGAGAGGGAGAAAAGGAGAAAGGGAGAGGAGGGAAACAGAAATCCATGGCGACTGCACAGACAAACAACACACATTCTGGTAGACGGCCGTCACAATTACCGTGCCAATCAGCAGTAGCCAGTTCGCAAGAGGAATATACACCTGCTCGTGAAAGATCCTGCTGGTGTGGACGACCTTGACGTGTGGGAAATACGACAGCCGCATGAGCTGGACCAGAAGCTGGAACGTGCTGGTGATCATGGCCTGCGACGCGACAATCGCGGCGGGAACGGCAATGACCATGCTGCATAGTCAAAATCACATCGTCTCTTGTCAGCGGCCGCTGTCGCGGTACGGAGGCAGTGCAGCAAGAGCTCCCTGAGAACATGGACGAACCTGAAGTAGAAGCTGCCTGGCGGGACCGTCTTGTAGAACGGGTTTGTCTGCGCAGAATCGTCAGCGCCCGATGAGCAATAAGGAAAACAGAAAGGGGACTTGGAGAGGGGGGGGACTTGCATATGCCGTCTCCGTAGCATCCATGGAAATAAACGCCGCCTGGCCGATGTAGGCAAAGAGCAAGCAGGGATACGCCAGACAGAGCCAGGACAGCTGGATCGCCCGCTTCCCAAACGCAGCCAGGTCGGCGAACATGGCCTCGACGCCGGTAAACGCCAGGAGCAGCCCGCCGAGGCTTCTCCAGCCCTCGTAGCCGTTGCGGACCAGGTACGCAAAGGCAAAATGGGGGCTGAAGGCCTTGAGCACGCTGTGGTCGTAGACGGCGAGGTTGTACACGCCGGAGGCCAGGTTGAAGAGCAGCCAGACGACGACGACGGGCGCAAATGCGGTGCCCAGCCGCGACGTGCCAAACGGCTGGGCGAGAAACAGCACGACCAGGATGGCGCAGGTGATGCCGACGATCGCGGGGGTGCCCAGGTCGGGGCGCACGACGGTGATGCCCTGGATCGCGCCCAGCACGGACTGGGCCGGCGTCAGGACGCCGTCCGCCATGACCATGGAGACGCCGAGGATGCCGACGAGCTTGAGGAGGACCTGGGTCGCCGCAGACGACTCGAGAAACCGGCGCAGGCTGCGCGAGGCGGGCTTCATGTCGTTCGTCAGGTAGCGCTCCAGCCGGACGCCGTGCGGCGCCGCGCCGGGGCGCGCGGCCCGCGAAATGCGCGCGTAGCGGGACAGGAGGCTGTACAAGGCGAAGCTGCAGTGATAAAAAATCTTGTCAGCGACGCGGAGGCACGCGCAGGAAGCAGCACCAGAGGGCGGCCGGCGTGGACGTACGTTCCCCCCTGGCCGTCGTCGTCGGCCTGCAGCACGACGCAGACGTATTTGACAGAGACGACCAGCGTCAGAGACCAGATGATGATGGACAGCGCGCCCGTCAGGTCGTCCCACGACGGCTGCGACGAGAAGGTGGACGAGAAGACGTAGAGCGGCGACGTGCCGATGTCGCCGTAGATGACGCCGCAGGACTGGAAGCTCAGCCACAGGAGCATCAGCCCGCCGAAGGTCTGCACGCCTTTGGATCAGCTCAACACTCCCGTTCTACCGAGGGGGAAAGGGGGGTGGGCGTCCAGGCCGCATCGGGGAGGGCTTCGACACATACTTGCTTCCTGGCATGGTGGAGGTCGTCGTCTTCGACGGTCCGCTGCGCCTTCTCGGCGTCGTCCGCCGGCTTGTTCGACAACACAAGCGGAGGCTCGCGCACAATGCCGTTGCCCTCTTCGATTATGCGAATCGAGAGCGACCTGTCGGCGGAAGAGCCGTCAGGAGGAGTCTTTTCCATTTTTGTTAGTTGAGGGGGGGAGAGAATTTGGTTTTTGATATGTTTTTTGATATGGCTTTTTATTTTGATTTTTTATTGATTTTTTTTAATAATTGTTTGCTTCCTTTTCTTTCCAGTGAAAGTTTCAAGAGTCTTCAAAACGCAAACGGCGCAAGGCAATATCTGACAGACAGACAAGAGCATGCACTGCACCGGGGACAAAAGCTGCGATACTACAAACCGACTCTGGGGCGCGACGGCCAGCGACCTTTTAAGCGTCTGCCGGTCCCCCAAGACCGAGAACGCATACGCACGCACGTGTGCAGAAACCGGCCAATGGAAAAGAATTACCTGATGTGGCAGGTCATTATCGTACGCAAAACATCAGAGAGATACGAGAACGAGACCAACGGATGCCGTGAGCGATTTTCGTCCCAGACAAAGGTGAAAGAAATTGGGGGGGTTACATGGGCTACCAGACGCAGTGCCAGGCCTAGACCATCCCCGGCGAATTTCGACACACCCCACGGCGCATCGTCATCGACGAGCTCGGAGCTTGGGCTGTCCCAAAAAATCGGAATGTACGAGTACGTCGTACGAAGGCGCGCTGCTGAATGCAGTCCATTTGCTTCGCAGCAGCACGGGGACCAGCCAGCCGAGCACTGTCTCACGTCGGCGCAAGACAAGCTTTTTAGAGCCACTTCTCATTCCAACGCCCTTTCGCCTCGAAGACGGTCGTGAGACGCTAGTACGTTCTAGAGGTGTAAAAAAGAAGCTTGTCGTGTTCGACGTGCCAGGGTACGGGAGTGTGCGGAAGAAGGGATGCCCAGCAACGCTACGACGAACGGGGCACGCCTAGCGTCGGCTCCCTTGTGAGAAGCAAGCAGACTGGGCTGCCATCGTCAGCATCGCCCGGTGTTGGAGCTCGTCGGCTGACGGCACCAAGAACAGCTGTACGCGGTGCCGCTCCGTGGAAACGTGCCGGTGTCGTGCGCCGTGTCTGTCGTGAAGAGGGCTGCATCAGCCGTATCGCCCACGTCCTTTCGGTGTCTGCTAGGCGCGCAATCGTATTAGAAAGAGCCGCCTGCACGCCGCGTAGTCGCTTGTGCCTTTCTGTCCCTTGGAACGGGTCCGCGCCGTCCTAGAAAAGCGAGGCTCGAAAGAGCAGCACGGCAAGAGATGCCGTCTCGAGCGGCCGGGGTGGAGGACGCAGGGAAGACATCTGCAAGTGCGAGCACCTCGACTTGGACACGGCAGAGGCAAGGCCGCCCTGGAGAGAGACGGGGGTTCCTATTAGAGCAAGGCCCATCCGGCTCAGACATTTGTCGCTCTTCTCGACGTAAGCTGTATTTGCATATGTATATATTTGGGTTGGACAAGCTAATGTTACAAGATGATTTTGAAAAGATTGCAAACCACGCAATGGACCTCCTACAGAGGATCACTTCTTGCCCGACTTCCTCTTGGGCTCAAATGTCTGCGGGCCCGTGCCGGCGCTGCCGGCGCTGCCGCTGCCGCCCCGCGACCGCATCACGTTGCGGCTGCGCCGCCAGGCCTTGACCACGTCCTCGACCGAGCCGCGGTCGTGCTTCGGCTGGCGCATGTACGTCAGCTTGGCGCGGCGCGCGCGGCGCGGCAGCCGCTGGATGATGTCGACGGCGGCCACGGCGCGCGAGTACACCTTGAACCACATCTCGATGCCCGTCTTGGCCAGCTGGCCGCGCAGCAGGATGGCCGTCTCGATGCCGGACCGGCGGATGGCCAGGCACACGCCGGCAAAGGACTCGGCGCCGGCCTTGCTGGGCGTGACGAGCAGCACGTCGCCCGGCTTGGCGGCGTCCGGGTTCTTGCGCGAGAAGAGGAGGGTGCGGGCGCCGGAGGGGTCCATGCGGGCGATCTGCTGCTGGTCGTAGGCGCGGACGACGTCGACCTTGGGTGTTTTCGGCGAAGAGGTGGGGGAGGGAGAGGAGGGCTGTTGTGGCAGGGAGGATGTCGTCGCCGGCGGTGCCGTTGTCCTTGGCGGCGGCGCGTAGACGGCAAAGGCGGTCCGGACGCGGCCGTCCTTGGCCTCGATGGTTTCTGGGGGGGGGTGTTAGCAGCGCACACGGCATCGACCGCTCCACCGAGCGACGGCCAGACAGCCACCAAGCAGCATCGCAACATACGGAAACGCGTGGGTCGGGCAGCAGCCAGTGCCCTCGAAGGCGAAGTGGCAGTCGTCGTCGTCGTCGTCGTCGTCGTCGTCGAGGCAAACCGCCGCACCGCCCGTCGCGCGGTCGCCTGGAAGCAGCAGCCCAGCAGGGGCCGCCGGGCCAGGGGCGCAGCAACGCTCATCCTGTCGCGTGGTCGCGTGGTCGTCTGGTCGACTGGTCGTCTGGTCGTCTAGTCCTCTGCCTGTCTGTTCGTCTTGCTGTCGATGCCTTGTCGACCCTCGCTGTCCTGATGATCTTCTCGCCGGTCCTTGGTTCCCCCCCTTTTCGATCGCCTGGTTCAGCTCCCGCTGTCTAATGATCGACGGGGAAAAAGGGAAATTTGTTCAGGGAACCGCAATGCTGTTGCTCGTCGCCGCAGTCAGTCAGCCTCGTTGTCAGCTGGGCCTGTTGCAGCTGTGGTCCTATGTTCGTCTATTTTCGTCTCTCTCCTCTTCTCCCGCGCTGCTTCACATTTTTCCGGCGGCTCTGCCAATTCCGTGGCCTGATTGGCCCGCGCCTCACCGCCCGGCACTATCCGCCCGCGCAGGGGTCCTCTCACTGCAGCCCCCCCCGTTTCTGCCGCCTGGAACGATTTTCGTGCATATCAAACTCGACAATATTTTTCACCTCGCTTTTCGCGACCTCCGTTCTCCGTTTTTCCTCAGCCCCCTCAGCACGTCCTTGGTTCACCACCGTCCAACGCATAAGAAAGCTTAATGCGGACGCAGCCCGTGGCCACCTCAGCTGCCTCAGCCCAGACTTGCGCACCGGCCGGGTCGTCTGCCTGCGTCTCTCCCTCTCTCTCTCGGGCTCTCTCTCTCGGGCACTTTTCGTCTTGTCATTTAGACTCGTTTTTATTTTTGTTTCCCTCCTTTTAATTCTCCTACTCTCCTACTACTCCTTACCCACGTCCTCCCCCCCTTTCCCCCACGCCCCTTGATCCTCCTCCCCCAATGTCGCGCCAGTCGATCCGCAATGTCCTCAGGACGACGGGCAATGCCCTCCATGGCGATGCCGCCGCCTCGTCCATGGCCACGGCGGCCGCGCTCAGCCAGCGGGTGCACGCTGCCCCCTCTCTGACCTTCTTGACCTCCTCCTCCTCGTCGACCGCCGCCTCGTCGACCACGCACACCACCACGACATCCTCCTCAGCCTCTGCCACAGCGCCGCGGCGACGATCGACAGCGCCCACCTCCACCTTGTCGGCACCGCCGGCCTGGCATCTGCGGCCTGCATCATGCCGGGGGCACGTCAGATTGCTGTCGACGACAGCGCCACGCTCCGGTGTGTAAATCCCCCTTCTTTTTTTTTATCCCCTTGCCGCGGATTGCCCAGTTCCCTCCGAGTGGCTTCTCTGGGTCTTCCTGGGGACCTCTCTTGGCTGTCCCGCCCCCTTTTCTGCTTTTCTGCTTTTCTGGGCCATCTCTGCCAGGTGTCCTGTGTGTCCTGCGTGTCCTGCGGTCCTATTTTGGCTCCTCTCGGGTCTTTTTGCATTGCGTCTTCTGCATTAGAACGGCTGTTATTACTATTGTTTCTGTGATATTACTATGATCTGCGGCCGGGGCAAAAACTGGGAACAAAACATAATTAAAAAAAAGCACAGAGGAAAACAGAGAAAAACAGAAGAAAAAAGAGAAAAAAAAAACAGAATACCTTGAACAAAAAGGATCAAGCTGTTGTGGGATACGAGAACACGGGTCCGTTAAAAAAAAAAGAAGCACAGCAAGCAGCGAGGATCCGGATGAGAAAATAGGAGACGGCGCATTGAGGGACCAGAAGATACAGAGTGGGCAGAAGGGGACCTGCCAGAAGACGCAGAGGACACAGAGGACACGGAGAGGACACAGACAACCCCATGCGGAGGACGCCCAAAGGAAGATCATGAATATATAACAGCTAACCCTGCCTCTCTCTTTCTTTTCTCCGGCTTCGTCGTCCCCCACAGCCAATGCCATTGCCTTCTCGCCCTCGTCCTCCCCTGAGCTGGACGCCGCCCTCGACGCGATCCGCACCAAGATCCTCCTGCCCTCCTACCTCAGCGCCGACCAGCGCCGCCGCCTCTTCGGCCCCCGCCACGAGCAGTCGCTCCGCCAGGACCCCGTCACCCTCGAGATCGACGGCGAGGTCCTGCGCTTCGCCCGCCACATGGACCTCTTCCGCGACGTCCCCAACGCGCGCGCCGCCGCCCGCGACGCCGTCGGCCGCATGACCACGCGCGCCGACTACGAGAACCTGCCGCGCCTGCTCGAGGGCCTGCACCGCGCCGGCCGCCGCCTGCGCCAGGCCGACTACGCCCGCATCGCCCGCCACGCCGGCGAGCGCGGCTGCATCTTCGCCGTCATCGAGAGCGCCCGCACCGTGCGCCGCACGGGCTTCCGCCTCGAGAGCTCCGAGACCGTCGCCGAGATCCTCACCCACGTGCAGATGAAGGCCGTCGACAGCGCCTGGGACGAGGCCGAGACGCGCCAGGCCCTCGTCTGGGCCGAGCTCGTCGTCGACCTGCTGCAGGACGAGCACCACGGCCGCCGCCCGTTGCCGGCCACGCCGGG
>WNYD01000318.1:0-20333 GCA_021396205.1 Sporothrix brunneoviolacea
TGCTTGAAAGCAGGTGCTGCTTTCTCTTTATAATGGCGACTTCTTCGGCCATGCCGAGCGGCGGCACTGGCGGTTCTCAAGGCTCTGTGCTCGTGTCGGGTCTCGCGGCACTCTCACCTCTTCCGCTCGTCGTCGTCGCGCAGCACGCACGTCCTGGACAGGCGGATGCAGCGGTCGCAGGCGTTCTGGCCGTCGCCGATGATGCACTGGATTGTGTCAGAGAAGGTCAACGGCACAAGAACACAAAGCAGAAACCAGGGGAGCCGTCAACGCCCGCGAGGCCGCACCTTTGTCCGCCGCGCACGGCACCCGGCGCACGCAATGGATGCGCGGGACCGCGGCTTGGACGACCGGCCGAGGATCATGACAGCGCCCTCGCTCTCGCGACTGTTCCGTTTCTCGGTCTCGAACTGGGGTTCGACAGAGTGTCGCGATGTTTTATTTCTGCTTCAGATGTGAGATGAAAGGCGGCATCGCCAGGTTCATTATGCAGCCTCCACGACTACACGTCCAGAATACAACATAGACGAAGCAAGCAATGCAATTGACGAATATGAAACCAAATCAGAAAAACTACACCTTTCACAGAGCCGTCTCTCCGTCCCCCCAGGCCATTCTCTCTCTCTCTACACGCCCTTGCCAGATGTTTTCAACCCCCCCCCCCGCCCCCCCCCCGGGGAACGCCCCCAATGGGTCCGGATTGCTGCCCCCCGTTACTGGGGCTTTTGACGACTTAGGAAATCGATTCGTCTCGTCTGACAGTCTAGGGGCGCCATCGAAGCGAATCCTCACAATGGGTCCTCGTAACGAACTATAGACTATACGGAGTAGCCCCGTTGGAGCCTTTGGAGACCCCAGCTCTTTGCCCCTTTTAGCGTGCGGGGTGGCGCTAGAGGGAAGAAAAGGGCGCTTTGCCCAGGAAGACGATTCCCGGGTCAGTGGCGTCACGTGATATTTAATCGTGGTAGAGTAGGGGAGCTTCATCGGAGCATCACGCCGACGGCGATTTCACATCAACGAGAAGTCTTTTTTCTATTTTTTTATTTTTTATTTTTCTGTGCCCTGAATGCCTCTACGCTCGCTTCTCCTCCGTGTCGACCCAGCGCGTGTTGACCGCGCCGAAGCCGCGCAGGCTCCGGAAGCCGGCCACGTCGACCTTGCGGGCGCCGGCCAGGACGGCCTGGGACGCGGCCGAGGGTTTGGGGGGAAACGCTCCGACGACGCCCGAGGCCGGCACGACGCCGCTGCCGTCGGCAAACTCGTGCAGCGCCAGAAAGTGCGGCGTGATGTCGGCCGCGGCGGCGCCCTGGTCGTCCTTGTTCTCCTTCTTGAAGACGAGCTCGAAGCGCGCCGTGCGGCGCCAGCCCGGCAGCGCGGCGATCTCCCGGATGTGGTCGTCGCGGTACCACGCGTCGAACGCGTCGTGGCCCAGGTCGGCGGCCGGCTCGATGGCCTCGGAGACGAGGGTGGCTGTGCGCCCGGCGGCGGCCTCCCCGCTGGCCCACGTCTCGACGTGCCTGAGGAACCGCGCGTCGAAGTCGGCGAACCGGTGGATGGGCCCGCCGCCGCCCGGCAGCGTCGGGTGCGTCATGGGGATGGACTTGAACTCGGCGCTCTGGATGAAGCCCAGGTCCGGGCACTTGTAGACGGCGAGGAAGGGCGCGGCGCGGCTGGGGTCGGCGGCCTGGTACCGCCACGACGCGACGATGCCGCCCGGGCGGGCCGCGATGATGTCCGGGATGTGCACGTCCTCGTACCAGCGCGTGAACTGCTCGACCGGCAGGGCCTCCGGGTCGGTGACCTTGGAGTTGATCCAGAGGATGCCGGCGCCCGAGAGGGGGGCGCCCTCGTAGTCTGTCCGGTTGGGGTTGGCCATGGCTGGGAGGGAGAGAGAACGGTAGGAAACGGGCAAGAGGTAAAGAAGAACCCAAGGAAGAGCTCAAGACGAGAAGAGAGAGTCAAAACAGGCACTTGCCAGGAAAACGCGTGTAGAAAAAGCTCTTCTCCCTCCGTCATTTATATCAGGAGAGGGATCTAGCTTGTTGGGCCTAGGGTGTCGGACCCGTGGAAAGACAAAACGGAGCGGGCATCTATGGCGGCCATGACACGTCCAAGGGCTAGACGGCCACCTGGCGAGTTTGATTCATCGTCTCTTCAGCAATTCGTAGACCACGCGGTAGGTAACCGTACATGTTCGCAGTGCTCGTATCTTACTTCCGCAAAAGCACGATGCTGAAGACTCGGAGTGGAGGGGCGGAAAACACATTTACGCTCCCGCCGGTTGTCTTTAACGGGTCCCCGGCCACTCCCCCTTTTAGCTTCGCGTAGCAGCTCTCTTGTGGTGCCGTGCAGGCCGATCGGCAGCAGGCAGATGCATGGCGCACACGTCTTAGCGCTCTCGGGCAAGGACGCCAGCCCCGGAATATGGGGTAGTCTGGAGGAGCCTGGCTGATTCTTATGGGCTTGAGAAGTTTGGCATATACCGAAGAGACATGAGAAATGGTCTTGGTTGATTATACTCCATTTGGGAGAACTTTGCTATGACTGTAAGCTACTAGAATTTTCTCTTCTTCTTCTCATCTCGCTCTCACGCAGAAGCGGCCTTCTCGACCTCGCTGACCTCGGCGGCCGCTGACAGCACCACCTCGCCGTCCTCGGCGATCTTGCCCTCAAAAACGTCGTCCCCTGTCTCGACGAAGCCGCGCCCGTCGTCGGCCATGTGCACGACCACCTCGTCGCCGAACAGGTCGCCCATCTCCTCGAGCGTCTTGCCCTTGGTCTCCGGGAAGAACAGGTAGACGACGACGGACGAGACGACGTTGCAGGCGAAGAACACCATGTAGTAGCGCCAGCCGATGTTCTTGAAGGCGAGCGCGGCCGGCGTCGTGTACGTCAGCGTGCCCATGAAGTAGGCGAACCAGCCGAGCGCGATGCCCTTGGAGCGGATGGCCGTGGGCCAGATCTCGGCGACGTAGATGAAGGAGACCGGGTCGATGCAGATGTCATAGCTGACAATGTACAGAAACAAAAACAGGACGCAGGCGGACAGGCCGGCGCGCGGCGAGGCCGCCGAGGCGCCGCCGCTGCCGTCGACGTACTGGCGCTGGAGCAGGGCCTCGCCGAGGAGGAAGAGGCCGTTGACGGGGAAGCCGACCGCCAGGAGGGTCCGCCGCCCGACGCGGTCCGCCAGGTACGAGCCCAGAAACGTGCAGCTCGTGCCGACCAGCGTGTAGACGGCGTTCATCATGATGGGCAGCCCGCCCGCGAAGCCCAGCGTCTCGTAGATGAGGATCGCGTAGTTGCCGATGCCCAGCACGCCCGTCGACTGGCTGGCGAACATGAGGAACAGCACCAGCAGCGACCGCCTCCGCCACGAGGGCCGCGCGAACATCTGCCAGTACGACACGTCGAACTGCCTGTCGTGCGCCACCTGCCGGCAGATCTGCGCGAGCTCGGCCTGCGCGTTGCGCTCCTCGGCGTCGTCCGGGTCGCGGTGCAGCCGCCGCACCACCTGCCAGGCGTCCTCTCTCCTGTCCCTCAGCACGAGCCACCGGGGGGACTCGGGGTTGAACCACACGCCGACGCACTGCGCGAGCGGCGCCGCGCAGGCCAGCGCCAGGGGCACGCGCCACTGCACCGTCGCGTTGGCGGCGTAGTGCGTGCCGAAGCTGATCCAGGCCACGAACGTGTAGCCCGTGCCCAGCGCCGTCGAGAAGACGCCGACGAGCATGCCGCGGCGGCGCGCGGGCGCGACCTCGCTGATGTAGAGCGGGGCCAGGGTCACGCACTGGCCGAGGCCGACGCCCTGGACAAAACGCACGACGATGAGCATGGGAATCGCGGCCGCGCCGGCGGTCAGCGCGTCGCCGACGATGCAGAGCACGGCGGCCAGGAAGATGGCGCGGCGGCGGCCGAGCCAGTCGCTGGTGTAGCCCTGGCTGAGGGCGCCGAGGGCGGCGCCGAAGGCGAACAGGGAGTTGATGGCGTCGATGATGTTGGCCTAGTACGTGCTGGCCTTGACCAGGCCGAAGTAGCTGTAGAAGCCGGGCTGGCCGATGCTCGACGTGAACACGCCGAAGCCGAAGCCGTAGGTGAAGCCGCCGGACGCGGCGAAGAACACCGACGCGAGGTTGAAGGCCGTGATCTTGGCCATGGCCAGCGGTGGTGTTGGTGATGCCGCTGGGACGGCGGCGAGATCGGGCTAGGCTATAGATTGCAGATGGGATAAAGCGATGACAGGATAAAAGAGACCACAGAGATCAAGATCAAAAGCTGCTTGAGATGCTCCTATGACATGAATCGGGAACCGGACAGCCGGAATATAAGAGTACAAATTCTCGTTCGGAACGCAACAGCATCAACAAGCACAGACTACGACGCAGAGGACATGCACGGTCTGCAGCGATTTACTTCACTTCACAGCGGAATTGCATGATCCGGGCTGCTAGGTCAAGCGACCTCGAGGTCAAGCTTCGTCTAAAAACGAGAGAGAACAGTACGCGGGATATTGCCTTCTCCACACCCTGCACATCTATATGCACCCCAGACGAGAACATCCATGCGAGGAAACCAACGAAAAGAAGGACAACCAGGAAAGGGGAGCAGAACAGGTCCAGGGGGGGTGGAGGGGGGAGGGTGTGCAGCCGCGTGCGCACCACTTCCTCTTTGGACCTGCCTGCGAGATACGTCCAGACGGCTGCTTCTGCTCTTCTCCTCTGCGTCTAACCTCTTTTTCTCTGCTGTTGTTCGTGCTCATGCAGCTGGCATCGTCGCCTTATTGGTAGAGACAGGCCGCCGCATGGAGGGATATAGTCAGCAGACGTGCGGACGCGAGCAGTCAGAATGTGGTTTTAAAATGCGGTCTTATTTCAGAAGAGATCTGGTTTAGTACTTTCAATGCTCGATCGTTCAAATTAGGTTCGAAAACAAGGGAGAGGCGTTTCCTTCCCTTGCCCAGGAAGATGGTGCCCGTCTTGGCTACGCCGTGGCCGTGCTCCGAGGCGGACGATAGGCCACTTCCAGTCTGGTCTCGAGACCCCTAGAGTTATAGTTGTGGGTTGAGCAGGGGAATTAAGCAGGGTCGAAGGTGATCCCCCGCCATAGAAGCGAAGAGAGACGGCCGAGCAATGATGACACAGGGTAGACGACTCTAAAGACGGGCTGTTACGATAGGGGGGAAAAGGGGGGGAGGAGGACAAGGTGGTGGAGGCAGAGAAGCGCCACGAATGCTTGGAGCGGTCCATTGTCGAGTGCGTCGAGGACGACAGAGGCCACGATGTACAGGTACATCTGAGCACGAGAAGCGAACAGGGTGCAGAAGAATCGTGGTGGATGTGCGGAAGTGCATCTCAGATGCATATTCGAAATTGAAAGAAGGGGAAGGGGAAAGGGTCAAAGTCCGGGGAACATAGATGGAGTGTGCATAATCACTCGCATGATACCCCGGCCTGTAGATTCTGACCCCAGGCAAATATGGAGAAAGAGAGATCCTCAACGCCTTCTATGTCCGCCATTGGTCCTCTTCTGCTGAAGAGAGTGACAGACGAGCGCCGTCGATGCCGAGAGCAGAGTCATGATGGGTCCAGCACGACAGGGACGACCACGAACGGCCAGCGAAGACACGCGTAAGCTGTTTTTCCTCGCCCGCCCCAACTGATTCACAACCTACATGTCGTTTGGTGCTATCAACGTCGTTGTCCCACGTCTCTGGCGCTCGTCTTGGGCGAAAAGGGGCCAACGCGGGGAAATATGAAGAGCGTAAAACGTTTTCCGCCTGGCGCACCGTTACCCGTCCTGTGACACCCAAAAACTGACAGCCACGAGGCATCGAGTGCCAGTTTCTGGCACGGCCGTGGCGGCAAGATACTTGTGCGGCCAACTACTGCCAGGAACTGGTTGCGAGGAGTGGTTCTCGACGCAGAGATTGGAGGCCCGTTGAGACCCCCCCCCCTTCTCTGTGGTTTTCTGCCCCTCTCCGAAAATGGAGTACAGAAAAGTTGGAGAAAGGATGGGGAATTCAAAGACGGAGTAAGTGCGGACACCAGAGGGCCACGACCACGCACCAAGATACGACCAAGAGAAGCACACTACCACGGCCAGAGGCGTCGTGGCGGCTCTGTCGGGAAACGTTTGCCTACACTTGGTTTTGTGTCTCTGTGATGGACCTCCACTTGCCCTCCAGCTCTCTTATTCCCATGCAGAGCGTCTCCGTAATAAGCAGCCGGCGGGAGAAGCTATTCCCTCTCCCATCCTCTAAAGCCTCCCCACCCCCAAGCAGTTGAGCAACAGGAACTCTCCACAGAATGGAGGGCCAAGGGCGAGGTACGTACCTTGCTATGGAGACAGGACGTCGTAGTGCCAGGCGAAGCTGGTGAAAAAAGCGTCCTGAGACCACAATTGGTAACTAGGCATGCCGGGCTGGTCGGCTGGGTGGCAGTTAGGACGGACTTGGAGATCCTGGCGAGAGAGAGAGAGAGAGAGAATCTCGTATGAAGCAGTGACACCCCAGGAGACGGGTGTTTATATTTTATAATAAACCCATCTCATCTAACTTCCTGGGCCGTTCATAAAGAGCTAGCTTCGTCTCGGTTTTCTCCTGTTGCTGGTCCTCTTCTCTCGTTTCTTTTTCTTCTCTTTTTGTTTTCTTCTTTTCTTCTTTTCTTCTTTCTCTATCCTCCAAGAAGGTCTCTCCTCATCACCAAAGAACAAAATAAGCACCCAGCCCACCATGCCGTCCAGCACCGCCAGGAGACCCATCCGCATCGCCGGCGCCTCCGGCGGCTTCACCGACCGCCAGCGCGCCATCCACGACCTCGCCAAGAACAGCAACGTCGACGTCATCGTCGGCGACTGGATGTCCGAGTGCACCATGACCCTCCACGGCGCCCTCAAGGTCGCCCGCCAGGCCGACGGCAGCAGCAGCAAGGGAGGAGGAGACCAGGCCGGCCGCCCGGGCCTCTACGACCCCTGCTTCATGGGCAGCCTGACCCCCGGCCTGCCCGTCCTGCAGGCCAACGGCGTCAAGCTGGCCGTCAACGCGGGCGCCAGCGACGCCGAGCTGCTGGCCCGCGAGGTCAAGGCGAAGGTCCAGGAGCTGGGCCTGACCCTCAAGGTCGCCTGGGTCGAGGGCGACGAGGTCACCGAGCAGGTCAACGAGCTGATCGCCCAGGGCGAGCCCTTCACCAGCCTCGACACGGGCAGGGACCTCAAGGACTGGGGCTGCGAGCCCATCTACGCCCAGTGCTACCTGGGCGGGCTGGGCATCGCCGAGGCGTTCCGCGCGGGCGCCGACATTGTCATCTGCGGCCGCGTGGCCGACGCGGCGCCGACCGTCGGCGCCGCCGCCTGGTGGCACGGCTGGGACCGCGGCGACCTGGACGCGCTGGCGGGCGCGCTGATGGCGGGCCACCTGATCGAGTGCTCGGCCTACGCCACGGGCGGCTACTACTCCGGGTTCAAGGACCTGTTCGACGGCTGCGAGAACCTGGGGTTCCCCATCGCCGCCGTCGAGGCCAGCGGCGAGACGGTCCTCACGAAGGAGGCCGGCACGGGCGGCGAGGTGTCGGTGGGCACGGTCACGTCGCAGCTGGTGTACGAGATCCAGGGCCCCCTGTACTTCAACTCGGACGTGACGGCCAACATCGAGGGCATCGCGCTCACGCAGACGGGCAGGGACGAGGTGCGCGTGACGGGCGTCCGGGGCCTGCCGCCGCCGCCCACGACCAAGGTCGGCCTGACGGCGCGGGGCGGGTTCCAGGCCGAGTTCCACTACCTGTTCGCCGGGCTCGACGTGGAGAAGAAGGCCGAGTGGACGGAGCGGCAGATCCGGTACGCCATGGGCGCGAACGTCGACAAGTTCTCATGCCTCAAGTTCCAGCTCGTCGGCTCCGTGCCCGAGGACCCGGACAGCCAGAACGCGGCCACCGCGGACTTCCGCGTCTTCGTCCAGACGCGCGACCCGTCGGTGCTCGGCCTCGGCAACATGACCGGCCCCAACTTCACCCGCTGGTGCATGGAGAACTTCCTCCAGAGCGCGCCGGGCGCCACCATCGTGCCCGACCAGCGCCAGTCCGCCGCCAAGAGCGTCTACGAGTACTGGGTCGCGCTGCTGCCCCAGGACGTCGTCCGGCACCGCGCCGTGCTCGAGTGGAACAACCGGGTCATCGACATCCCCCCGCCCAAGGTCACGCAGACCTACGGCCGCCGCCAGAGCTCGTACGAGACCGCCGGCCCCGTCGACCTGGCGTCCTTCGGCCCCACCACCCGGGGCCCCCTGGGCTGGGTCGTGCTCGGCCGCTCCGGCGACAAGGCCAGCGACGCCAACGTCGGGCTGTTCGTGCGCCACGACGACGAGTGGGACTGGCTGCGCAGCCTCCTGACCAGGGACAAGTTCGTCGAGCTCCTGGCCAAGGAGTACCTGGGCCACGGGCTCGACCGGTTCGAGATGCCCAACCTGCGCACCGTGCACTTCTTGCTCAAGGACCACCTCGACCGGGGCTTCAACTCGACGTCGTCGCTCGACGGGCTCGGCAAGAACCTGTGCGAGTTCGTCCGCTGCCGGCACGTCGACATCCCCGACAAGTTCCTGGCCCGCGGCAAGGTATAAAGTGGCGAGGATTTGTATTGATCGTGAGAAGAACCAAATTCTCCATAGTCGTATTTTGTGAATAGTTTTAAGGCGCTTCTCTGAGGGAAGAAATGCCCCAAATTGAATCATGGCCTTGTGGATTTTTCCAATTGTCTTCCAAGTGCGGCATCGTAGTAAAAATCACCAAGGAGAGAGATCCGAAAAGCAGAAAATGTAGGAATAAATTGCTAGAAACTACTATGCATGGAAGCCGTTCTCTGGAGAACTCGCCTTTTCTACCAAAAAATAAATCTCACCTCCCCCCCTCCGGTTGTTAGATCTGCACTCTGCAGCCCTGCATGGGGCACCTCGCGCAAAATGAAACATAGAGACCAGCGCGGCAAGGAGACAGAACAGGACGTAGATCAAGGTTGCGAAATCGAAATGAAAAAAATAAAGAAGAAAAACGCCCACCCAGTAAAAGACAAGAGTCAGATTGAGCCTGACAAGGCTTCCCCGTAACAAAGCACTAGTAGCACAGTTGAAAAAGAAAGAAAGAAAATAAAACACCAGAAGCCAGACCTCCTAAATTTTTCTTCATGATAATACACAAAAAAACAAGGAATCCAAGAAAAGGAATCCAAAAATAGCCAAAAACGTAGACGGAAGACAAGAGAGCGAAAGACGCCAAAATTCCTCCCCGTTCCCTTTCCCAGATAAGAGTAGAAGCATAAAAATAAATAGACGAGAAAGGAATTCTCAGAAAACATCCACCATTAGCAATTAAATTCATGGGTTGCCGTTCATGGCCGTCGCCACAGGCAGCCCGTGCCGAACGGGGGCGTGGTAGGAGCCGATGCTTTGGAAGCCTCTGCGTATGTTGTCAGCATTCAGTCCGCTAGACGGCATGGCCCGGCTGTCCAAGAATAAAAGCCACTTACTTAGTGAGGTCGAAGCCGCGATCTTCTTCGACTTCGGGTGGTGCTGGTGCTGGTGCTGGTGCTTCCTCGGGTTCTGGGGCTGCTGCGGTGCTGGGTTCCTGGTCCGCTGCCGATGCTGACGCCGATGCCGATGCCGATGCCTCTGGGATGCTGCGGGATATTCTCGTCGGGCTAGAGATGGGAGATTTGATGCCAGAGCCCTTCACCGGCGGCGGGCTGCTGCTAGGCGGCAAGGCAGCACCGCCCAGTCCGCTGCTTAGTCCGAGCGCCTTGGACGGGCTGAAATCAAACGAAGCCGGCTTCAGCGGGGTGCTGCCAATGTCCGCATACTTCCAGAACGGGGCGGGCGAGCTTGTCGGCATGTGCTGGCTTGGTCTCTGCAGGGTGCTCGGCGGGTTCAGCTTCAGCTCCACGCGGTGGGGCGCCGGCGTGACAAAGGACGAGCTGTGCTCGTCCTGCAGGAAGGCCGACGTCAGCGTTGGCGACCGGGGGAGGACTAGTTCGGGCGCTGTGCCACTGGCTGAGGCATCATTAGCAGCTGCTGCCGCGCCGGCGGTGGAGGTGCTGTTACTCGCTTTACTTGCAGCTGCGCCTCTACGGTAACGAGGCAGGGGGCTTCCATCCGACGACGCAGGCGCCTCGTCCGGCAAGAGTCGGCGCGAGCTGCGGTCGGGCGTCATGTGCACGTCGCGTAGACCGGAGCGAGGTTGTGGGGAGCCCGAGGGCGACACCCTCCGCTTCCGTGCCGATCCGTGGTCCTTGGCGGCCATGTCCCGGGGGCCTTGGTTGACGTAGTTCAGCTGGCTGGGCGATGACGGGTTGGACGAGCCGCGGTGGCCGCCCCGACCGCCGCGGTAGGCGGTCCGGACCATCTCGTCCTTGTACTCGGGCAGGATGTACCACTTCATTCCCTTGCCCGGCTCCTCGGTCGACCGCGCAACTTTCTCGAACGCCTTGTTCAGAGACAAGTTGTGGCGGATGGAGTTCTAGACGACGTTGGTTAGTCCCATGCGCAGCATGCAAAACGCCATGCCATCCACGTATTGTCTGTGATCAGCCGGCGCAGCTTACCTGCCAGCCAGCCGCCTGCTGGTGCTTGTAGTAGGAGTAGTTCTCCGTGATGAATGTGTAGATGCCGTTGAGGTTCAACCTCCCGTCCACGGTGTTCATAATCGCTTGGGTGATCATCTGCGCATAGCTGTACTGGGGTTTCAGGTTCTTGTTCTCGTCGAGGCTGAGGTCCACGTCATTTGGATGCACCACCATCGTCGGAACGTCTCGAAACTGGGGCGACTTCAGGTGGGAGCCCGGAACGGACGTGCGACTTCGGGCGGAGGGTGGCGTCCCAGGCCGTTTGTAGTCTGGCGGTGCTGGGGCTATCGCCTGCGGTGTGGGCTGGCCGCGGGGGAGCGTGTTCCGTAATGAGGAGCCGCGCGGGGAGGAGTCGGCGCCGCCGAGCGGTGTAGTCGCGCGCAGCTTGCGGCGCGAGGGCGTGTCGTCGATGAACGACAGACCCGGTTCTGCCTTGGGGAGGCCGGCGCGCTGCAAGTAGATGTCGTGGACGTGCAGCGGGCTCGTCTCGAGCGGGAGAACAAACATCATCTCGACACCGCCTACGTCAATCACGTCGCCGCTCTCCAGCGGCTTGGACTGCCCGAGCCGCCACGGCAGGGTGTTCACCTTGACGCCATTGCGCCCCTTGACGTTCAGAAACCACTGCTCGCTCTTGGTGTTGAAGACGATCTGCGCGTGCTGGCGCGAGACCATCTTGCTCGGGCCCAAGTCGATGTGCACAAATTCGGGGTCGGCATCCGGGTCGTACCTCTCAGGATACTCGGGGGGCGGCTCGGAGGTGCGGCCGATGTTGACGGTCAGCTTCGTCACGTAGAAGGTCCAGTCCTGGGCGGCGATCTTGGCATAGGCCTGGACGCCCTCCTTGTTTGCCTCGTGTATCGCATTGGCGTGGTCCTTGCTCGCGCGAACGGGCTCGTCATTGGGGGCGATGAGATGCTGGGAGACGCGGATGACGATCTGGGTCTCGTCGTTGGGGCCGGCGGCGGAGCTGTCGGCGAGGAGGCTGGACGACTCTTCTTCGGGAATGTCGCGCGGCGATTCGTCGACCTAGACAACGATGGTGAGCATGCGAGGAAGAGCCAGAGACGCCAGCGAGCGGATGCTCAGGAAAACGAAAACGGCAGCGCCTACCTGCTTTCTGCGCTTGGCAGGCCGTGACGGCGACGACTCTTCGGTGTGGTCGGCGGCCGTGTCTTTGCGCCACGAGTTGCGGCGAGTCCGCTGCGACGATCTGCGAGGCGTCGGCATCACGAAAGCTCAATGGCGGCAAAACGGCGAGCGCTCAGAGACCATGCACGACAGAGGGAGGGGGGGGGAGGGGGAGGGCGATGGAATCCTGGTCACAAGCTGGGCAGAATGCGAAGATGAAACGACGATGCGTAACGTGCGAGATGGGACGCGATGCGGTGCTGCACGACGGCAGGGAGAAGAGGGCGAGAGGGTGGAAGGGCGAAAAGGGCGAAAAGGCGAAAGGGCGCGGGCGGACGGCGAGGAGGCAAAAGTCAATATTGATTCCGAGCTTGGTGAGCCGTCAGCTGTGGCGCGCAGCAGGCTGGAACAAAGGTGTCAAAAAGGGCGAGCCGCAACAAAAACGGCGAAGCTCTGCAGGTTTTCGCTCGCGGGGCTGGAAATCTGTTGGATCGCTGGATAATTTAATCGGTTGGCTGGTTCTCTGCGGAACCCAAGACGACGCAGCGACAGGGGGGAGGAGGGTGTCTACAGTAATCTGTATGTGATGGCCAGAGCGAGCAAGTCGAAAAAAAGAACGTGAAAAAAAAGGAGGCTAGTCCAATGCGACGATTAATAAAAATGGTAGGTAACGATGTGGGTAATTAGTGGGCGAGCGGTGCCAGGTGCGCTGCTGCAGGTGGTGGACTATGTTCGTGATTGTGACGATGAGAAGAGAATGAGGAAGAATGAGGGAAAAGAAGGAAAAGGAAAACAGGGAGGGAGGGAAAAGGGCGAAAGAAAACAAAGGCCCGGCGGACAAAGCAGGATGGGCGAAAAAAAAGGAAGCCGCGGTGCCAGTCGCAGCCGCCCATTTGGCATTTGTTTAGTTTAATTGATGACAATGCGGTCGCTCCTTCTGTGCGCGGGAGTCGATCGCGGTCTGCTGCTGCAAATGTCGCGTCGCTGCCCTCGTTTGTTTAATTGCGCTCTCTCTCTTGTCGTTTTTTACGAGTGACAGTGTAATAATGCGCCCGCCGCTCCTTTGTCTCTCGCCTCCCTGCGGACGTGCATTAATACTGCAGCGGCGGGCGTGCACAGGGGACAAAGCGAGAGCGAAAAACGAATAAAAAAAAATGGGGGGACGGCGCGGAAGTCGCGACAGGGTAGCTCTTGGGCCAGAGCGTGTGCGGGAAGGTACGCGAACACGACATGCGGTCCCAGGGCTCTGATTGGCCAGTGCGCGCCGACGAGACCCCGCAGCCAAAAAGGGATAAAAATAAATAGACCGCTGCAAGGTCGTCGTTTTTTAATTGCGAGCAGGCACCAAAAAGGAAGTTCCTGTCTTACCATGGGCGGTGGCGGGCAAGCCGCTTGCTGCATTGAGGGCGGGCCGGTTCAGAGGCCTGAATGGTGACGAAGGATGAGAGGTGCTCTAGCAGCAAGAAAAATAAGATGCGTAGGCCGCTTCTTCAGCGCCGGGAAAGAGCCATGTGCGACAGGATTGTGCGACGGGGAAAGAGCCATCGTGAAGACGGCTTCTGCATCTGGGCCGGTACGCAGGGCGGCCGCACTAGGCCAAGCGCGCCTGGGGATTACAGCGCAGGTCGGCGGCAACACTGCCGCAAAAGGACACAATGGCATGTGAGGTACGACGTATGGAGCATGTTTACTCAGCTACGTGGCTGCGTCTGATCTCTCAGCGACGACAAAAGAACCGCGCAGTTCCACCCAGCCGGCAGCTTCCGCAGCTCTTGGGGAATGCAGCAGTGTCTCTCCTACCGAGCGAGCTCCTTGCTCAGGTGGAATGCAGAGGCCGTCAGCAGTGCGAGCCGAGCCAAGATACAATGAGAATGAACAAGAGGGAATGCAGCGAAGTCGTATTTCGTATCGTCTTCCAGTCTCGGGCCAGACGCAAGATCAAAACACCAGCGAAAAGAAGTAGGTATCTAAAACAAACGCGTAGAACAGCCAGAGCGGTGCAGAGAAGACAGCAACAACGCCAACCACGGAAACCTCCCCCGGCATCTTCCCCCTACTTGTGCGGCTGGTACGGCGCCCGCACCCCATCCGGGATCGGCACCGGCGACACCGACCGCCGCTTGTTCTTGTCCGCCGCGCGCCGCTTGGCCGGCAGCGGCGGCAGGCCGAACATCTCCAGCACGGGGCCGAAGTCGACGACGTCGTCCGCCGCCTTCGGCACGTGCACCCAGCGCACGGCCCCGAACGTGTCCACGGCGAAGGCGCCGCCCATCTGCCAGCGGCTTCCGGCCGACCCAGACGATGCGGCGTCGGCCGCGTCCTCGGTCGCCGGCGCCGGCACGGCCGCGACCACCTTCCTCCCCCACCCCCGCGCCCAGATGCCCTCGTCCCGCCCCAGGGCGTACGTGGCGTACAGCGCGCGCGGGTTGAACATCTGCCACGACGTGTTGAGCCCGAGGCCCCAGCGCGCGTACAGGTCCCGCGCCGGGTCGGCGACGACCTCGACCTCCCAGGCGCCGCCGACCTCGGCGACCCAGCGGTCGGCGACGTCGCGCGCGGCCTGGGCGACGGCGACGCAGGTCAGGCCCGGGCGGTCCTCGGAGAGGGCGGCGAGGCTGCGGAACGTCTTCTCGGCAAAGGGGTCGCCGCACTGGCGCAGGAAGACGACCAGGGTGGGCTGGTCGCGCGGCAGGCGGAGCTCCGGCGAGGCGGGGGCCGGCTCGCCTTCGACGGGCAGGGCGGCGACGGCGGGGGCGGCGGGGGCGGCGGGGGCGGCGGCAGCCGTCTTGGCGTCCGAGGCGGTATCTTGTTCGGCCATGGCGGGAGAGTTTGTCAGATTCGTGTTGTCCCTCTCTGGTGGTGAGAATTGCGTATTGTGTTGGACTGCGTGAGACGCGGTGGGCGAGCGTGAAGAGCGCAGAGCAGAGGCGCGGCAAAAAGCGGAAAGCACGGGGACGAAGAGATCGCGTGGCAAGTCGCGTGGCAATATTCCCGCCTGAGCGAGGCCTGGCAATTAAATGTTAAAATGGACGGTGCTGCTCGGCGTGGGGCCTGAGTAGTGCGCCGAGGATAGATAGGGCGGGCGTGTGTCCCTTGCAGGGAATAGAGGACTACTACGGAGTATTGCAATAAGGGAGAACAGCAGAGTCGCATTTCGACAAGCACTGTTCACAGGAACATGGATTCGCTTCTCGTTCAAAGAAATCAGATTCATTTTACAAGTCGGGCCATATTACGATTTTACTCTCTTTTATTTCTTCACTTTTTTTTACCATGTTTCACTTCTAGCATTGCGAGTATTTTTTGAAAGTGTTTATGTGAATGATGAGTATTGTTTCCAGTATCTATTCAAGTATCCATTCCAAGTGTTATATCTAGGGAGTAAACTGCAGCCAATGTACATTTTTTTCGTTTTGCTCCTGTTCCAATACCGATACCGTTACTCGTCTATGTTGGTGTAAGTTTTTGTCTTGGTTTTCCGTGTTTCCATTGCTGAAAATGTCGTACTCGCCATGCTGGATTTTTTTTTGTGTTTTTCCTGTTTTTCTGTATTATTTCCAAGACCGAAAATGTCGTACTCGCCCATGTTGTTGTTTAGGGGTTTTCCGCGCCGGCCACTGAAAATATCCTTGCGCGACCATGTCTGCGAGGTACTCGCCCTAGTCTGAGTCCATGCCGTCGTCGTCCTCGACCGTGCCCGGCTCCTCGTCGTCAGCCATGCTCTCGTCGTCGGCCCCGGCCTCGCTCAGACCCGGGTTAAACAGCCCCTCCAGCTCCCCGTCGGGCAGGTCCTCGCCGGCCTCTGGCATCTGGTAGTCGTCGTCCTCCGCTTCGCTGTAGCGCTCGCCCACCGGCTCGTCGTCGACGGCGAACAGCTCGTCGTTGACGGCGACACTACCGCCTTCGTCGTCTTCGCTGTCGTCCTCTCCGCCCCCCGGCCCGCCGTCGCTGCTCGGCGCATCGTTCTCCTTGTTGCTGTCGTGCCCTCCGCCGTCCGGCCCGCTGCTGTCGTCGTCCTTAGCGGCCCGAAAGAAGGCGTTGGGGAAGGCGCACCTGCAGCAGGGGCGCCGGTCGAGGATCTTGAGCTCCGTGCGGTGGCTCCAGGTCGCCACCTTGTTCGTCCTGCGGTAGCCCACGTTGCCGTAGTAGATCGACGCCGACGTTGCCGCGCTCAGCGAGCTGGAGACGCGGTCCTGGATCGCGGCGTTGGCCTCGGCAGCCCGCGCGATGGTCACGAGAGCGCGGTCGACCTCGACCGCATCGCCCTCGCCCATCACGTCGCGCAGGATCCGCCGCATGTTGTCCGACAGCAGGAAGCGCTGCTTCTCGAGCTGCTTCAGCTCCTTGTCCATCTTCTCCATGGCCATGACGCGGCAGTTCCAGCAGAAGTCGGGCCGGTCGTCCGGCGCCTCCGGGAGCTCGGGGATGAGGCACCGGACGCACTCGCCCTCGACCAGGGGGAGCACGATGGCGGTGATCCGGTGGCCGCACACCCCGTGGTTCAGCCTGCGGCGGCACACCGGGCAGCTGCGCAGGACGTCAGGCACGTGCGGGTTGGAGAACCGGGGGTCCCGCTCGTTGAGCCTGCCGACGCAGCTTCGGCACATCATGTGGCCGCAGGGGAGGACCATCGCGGGGCGGGTTCCGTTGTTGTAGACGTTTGCGATGTCATGGATCCCGGGAAAGGTGACGCCTGCAATGTCCATCTTTTCGTGGCACACCATGCATCCGACGGTGCGATACGGAGCATCCGCCTCGGCGCGGGCCCGGAGGGGAGGCCAATAGGTCTCGATGACCACTCGGTCGTCGTCACCCGGTTCGCCATCCATGGCGTTCTTGGTTTTTTCGTCGGTAACAAAACGATGTAGGAGAAGAAGCAGAGAAGAAGCAGGTCGAGTCGCAGTCGCGTGTCTTTTGCGAGTCGAGCGTCTCGTTGTCGGAGAGGTGTTGACGAGAGGAACGAAGAGACGAGAGAGAAAAGGCAATGGCCACGGACGTCTCTTGGCCATCTTATACCTTTTCATCCTGGCTCTGTTTGCCGTCGTGTACTGCGGGCTTGTTCAGTTCGTTGTATATGATCTGATTCTGATTTTGTTCTCTGCGTGTTGTTCCCAGATGTATGCTGTTCATTTTGCTAGAAGAGAAAGATTCACTTTAGTTTCGTCTGCCCGTTATGGCTGTGATTTGGTCTGAACAACAAACACTTGCAATACCCAGATAGAGAGCTGTTCATTGTTATGTATGGAATATAGTTCTTCTTTGGCTTTCTTTTTCCTCTTTTCTTTCTCTTCTGTTTTTGTTCTACTTCTCTACGAATTGACCGGAACTGTAGGAACAATAATGAGACGTTCAGAGGGCTGTTCATTTTGTAAAATAGAAGAATTCTCTTGGTTTGAATAAGTCAATTGCAGTACGTACAACAATGAAAGGGCTGTTCGGTGTCTATATACTGCTCTCAACTGTACATTGCTCTGGACAGCTGCAATACAATTTACGAATTTATTCGTGTTCACAAAATACAGATGTTGTTCGCGGTTAGTTCTATTCTCCATTCCGTATTCGTCGCAACTAGAACACTGATTTGGACGACGAGGCTGCTCAGCCTACACAGTTGTTCGCTCTGCGTTCTTTGTCCCTTCATTAACACGCCTTGGTCGTCGTTGGACGTCTCAACCAAGCCAACCTCAACCACTAAATTGTGCGGCCGATAAGATAAGGCTCCCCGCGCTGGATGCATGCAAGGCTCCAGTCATGCCTGTTGGTGGGCTGTCTCTGTCTGCGGTTTCCGCTGAACGTCATCTCTTGAAATTTTCTGTGAAGAGCGCGACGAGACTGGAAACGTATCTTTTGTAGTTTCATCTAAAATTTATTTTCGATTTTCATTTTGCGTTTTTGAGCTTAATTCTTTTACTAATTTATTTTTTTACAAATTTATTTTGTTGTCCCACCTGTCTTTTTCCTCATCATCTCCTGTTGAATTCTCATCTCGGCTTTTCCCTAGTTCCAAGCTACATTTGTCATATCTCAAACCTCATATCCCTCCCCAGGCCGCCCAGGGCCAACCCCCCCAACGATGCACGAGATTATCACGCTCCAGCTGGGCCGCCAGAGCAACTATGTGGCCACTCACTTCTGGAATGCGCAGGTGAGAGAGAGAGAGAGAGAGGGAGAGGGAGCCCGGTGCTTGCTGCGGCTGGCATGGTCCATTTCCTGACACCGCCTAGGAATCCTACTTCACCTACGGCCAGGACGCCCCCTCGCCCGTCGACCACGACATCCACTGGCGCGCCGGCATCGGCGCCGATGGCTCCGAGACCTACCTGCCCCGCACCGTCGTGTACGACCGCAAGGGCGGCTTCGGGTCGCTGCGGAAGGTGAACGCCCTGTACGAGGTGCAGGAGGCGCAGAGCCAGCAGCAGCAGCAGCAGGACCAGTACGCCGCGCTGAGCCTCCCCGCCAGCCTCTGGTCGGGGCGCACCGTCGTCCAGCGCGCCACGCCCATCCTGCCCAGCGCCTACACGCAGAGCCTCGACGCCGGCGTGGCGCCCGCCGAGCCGCTGACGCCCGCCACCGTGCGCTACTGGTCCGACTACAGCCGCGTGTACTACCACCCGCGGTCGCTGGTCGAGGTCGGCGACGAGCCGGAGGTGACGGCGGCGGCGGTGCCAGCAGCGAATGGCACGTCGTCGTCGTCATCGTCTGCTGCTGCGGCCACCGCCGCCGCTTCCGCGCAGCCCCGCGAGTACACCTGGGCCGACGGCGAGAGCCTGTTCGCCGAGCTGGACCGCGAGCACGACCTGCTGGACCGCGACCTGCGGCCGTTCGCCGAGGAGGCCGACCAGATGCAGGGCTTCCAGGTCATCGCCAGCGTCGACGACAGCTGGGGCGGCTTCGCGGCGCGGTACCTCGAGCGCATGCGCGACGAGTACGGCAAGGCCACCATCTGGCTGTGGGCGCTGCAGCAACCGGTGGCGAGGCTGCCTAGGGTAACTCCCCCCCCCCCCCTCTTGTATTCTGACCATCTCTACGCTCTCTCTCGCTGACGGGGCACAGGAAAAGCGCATCGCCCGCCTCGCCAGCAAGGCCCGCACGCTCGTCGAGGCCTACCACCAGGCGTCGCTCGTCGTCCCCCTGGCCGTGCCCCCGCTGCCCCTGCGCTCGGTCCGGTCCGCCACCTTCGACCCGGCCGCCGCCTGGCACGCGTCCGCGCTGCTGGCCACGGCCATCGAGACGGCCACGCTGCCGTCGCGGCTGCGGCGGGGGGCCGGCGGCGACTCCCTCGCCTACCTGGCCGACCTGCTCAACGCCACGGGCAAGCAGACCGTCGCCAACCTGCAGATGAGCGTCGCGCAGCCGTGGCGGCAGGTCGCGCGCGACGCCCGGGCGCGGCGCGAGGCCCAGGGGTTCGACGAGGACGACTACGGCGACGGCGGCGGCGGCGGCTCGAGCAAGATGGGCGGCGACCTGCAGCTGCCCATCGACTTTGCGCCGCAGGACGGACCAGTCGCGAGCCGCGGCGGCAGCCGGCGCCCCAAGAAGCCCCGCATGTTCGGCCAGGCCGTCGTCGCGCGGAGCGCCCGAGACGGCAACGACGACGGCGACAACGAAGACGACGACGACGACGACGACGAGGGCGGCCACGCCATCGACCGCCGCGACATGATGCACCGCCGCCTGGCCCTGAAGCCCGTCAGCCAGCGGTACAGCGTCGACCTCGGCTTCCCCCTCCTCGACAGCTTCCCCTACATCTACGAGCAGACGACGGGCCGCACCGCCGCCGTCCCCGTGACGACGGCGCTGGCCACCGACAAGGCCGTGGCCGACCGCATCCGGTCTCTGAGGACGACCGTCGCGATGGGCGCGCCCTGGGCCGTCGGGCTCGAGGACCGCGAGGCCCTCGGCAACGACCTGGCCGGCATGGCCGACGCCTACCACGACGGCTGGTCGAGCGGGAGCGACGACGGGGACGACGATTAAGGGGGGGGTGGGGATCGTAGGACTAAAATCTGCATTTGTACGTTCGAAAAGCCGACTTGTATATACACAACGCATGAAGATGAAGAAATGGGAAACCATGCAAATTAGAACGGCGTGTTCATCGTTTTGCCGTTTTCAAACAATTGTAATTTCCAAAATGGTATTAAGATCATAGTAAAATTATATCAACAAGTCTGTTTTTTTTTTTGGCCCCCTTCCGCTCGACGAGTCGATGTTTCATGATTCATGCCAAAAAAAAGGGTATCTGGCGATACAAAGGAGAAACCGGCGAAGTAGAAGAAACCGGTGGACAGAGAAGAGAGAGAAAATAAACACGAGACAGAAATAGAAATATGCACAATGCTATGCAATATGTCGCGAAACCAGAAAATCAAATCGACTGCCGTTCGTCCCCCCCGTCACGCCCCGAGCATCTTCACAAACCCGCTCGGGAACAGGCCCTTGCGGCCCATGTACACCCCGTGGAACCACTCGCCGTTGACGTCTTCGATCTCGCGGATCTCCGCCAGGCGCGGGAACGACAGCTCGTCGTCGTCGGCGGCGCCGGTGGCCGTCCCGACGTCGCCGTCGCCGTCGCCGCCGCCGCCGGCTGCCTCGGGGTAGTA
>WNYD01000319.1:0-20159 GCA_021396205.1 Sporothrix brunneoviolacea
GCGGCGGCCCCTGCGGCGGCTGCGTCGTCCGCTCCCGCCGCCGCCACCGCCGCCGCCAGAAGCAGAAGCAGCGGCAGCGCCGCTGTTCCCCTCCTCGAAGTCGTCTCGCCCGCGCTTGGACCCGACCACGCTCGTGATCCCGGCGCGCTTCTGCGCCTCGGCGGCGACGCGCTCGCGCGTCCGCCGCTCGCGCTCGGCGGCGTAGGGGTCGCTGCTGCCACCGCTGGCGGCGCCGTTCGTGCCGTTCGCTGGTGCTGCTGCGGGTGGAGCATCTGCTGGGGCTTTCGCCGACGCGGCGCCCTTGATCTCGAACGCCTTGTCGCGGCCGCTGTCTCGGTCTCGATCGCGGTCCTTGTCGCGGCTGTCCCGGCCGCGATCCCGGTTCCGGTCACGGTCCTTGTCCCGCCTGTCTTTGCCACCACCACCACGACTGCGGTCGCCGTCCCGGTCCCGGTCCCGGTCCCGATCGCGATCCCAGTCACGGCCCCCCTCCCGGTCGCGATCCCGATGGTCGCGGCGGTCGCGGTCTTTCTCGCGATCCTTGTCCCGGTGCGATCGCCGGCGGTCGTCGTCGCGCCCCCCTCTGTCGCGCTCCCGGTCGCGGTCACGGTCACGGTCACGATCACGTTCTCGGTCTCGCTCCCTGTCCCGATCCCGCTCGCGGTCGCGGTCGCGATGGTCACGGTCACGGTCGCGTCTCTTATCGGCGTCCCGCTCTCTGCGACTGCGGTGCCCGCTGGCCCGCCGTGACGACCCGTCGAAGGGCGGCGGCGGCGACATCGAGCGTGTGCGGCCGCCAAGACCACCATCTCCATCCTCGGGCAGCCGGGCCAGCCTCGACGGCTGCTGCTCATCGTCCTCGCGCCGATCGCCGGCCCTGCGCCGGCGCTTCCGCCCACCGCGAGTCTTACTGCGCCGTGACGGAGCACCGCCAACGGCGCCGCCTCTGCTGTCTTCTTCTGGCTGTTCATCGTCGCCAAGCACAATCGCATCCTCCGAGCGTGGACGCTTGCGGCCCTGGCTCGACCGCGACGCGGAGCGGCCCCGCTCTTCTTCTTGGTCTCGGTCATCGCGGCCGTGGCCGTCAGCGTCCTCATCGTGATCGTAGTCGAGATTCTGGTCTGTGTCGTCTGGGCCTGGTCCTGGTGCGCTGGGCAACTCTGCGTCTGGGCCGTCGCGGTCAAGGTCGCGGTCCCCGGACCGTTCGCGCTTGTAGCTGTCGTCGCCGTTTCGGTCACCGTGGCGATGGCCATTGCGGCTGCTGCTGCCATGGTCGCGGTCGCGGTCGCGGTCGTAGTCGCGGTCTCGGCTGCGGTCCCGGCTGCGCTCGCGGTAGCGGTCATGGTCACGCCGTTTGGTGCTGACCGAGTTGCTCCGGGACCGGCCGTGGCCACTGTGCTCCGTGGCCGGGCTGTTGTGGCCCGAGCCGGTCACGGGCCCGCTGCTGTTGTTGCTGTTGTTGGGCCGAGCATCTGTGATGTAGCCGCGGGCGCGCAGGTGGAGCAGGCTTGTGTTGGGCAGGCCCTGGCGCATGGCCTTGGGCCCCGATGGCGCATTCAGGGGCACGTCAGGCGACGGCGCCGCTGCGGCGAGTGGCACTGCGCTGGTGCCTCGATTGAAACCCATGCGTCCCTGTGCCGGGTCGAAGGGCATGTTGGGAGAGCCGCCAGCCGTGCCAAACTGTGCCTGCGGGCCGAAGCCGCCTGCTTGACCAGGGCGGTCGCCATTCGCGAAGAAGCGGCTCTGGTCGCGAGACTCAAAGACGGGGATGGGCGCGGGCGCGCCCGCCTCGGACGTTTCGAATGGCGCTCCGCTTTGCGCGGCTGCGGCAGACTCATTATCGACTACTTGATTGCCACCTTGGCCAGAGGTTGCATCCTGGTCCTGAGACACATCCTTTGCCTCTCCGGCAGCATCTGTGGCAGCCATTTCAGTGTCGTCCTTGCTGCCATCGGCCTCGTCTCCGGCGTTGCTTCCCTGTCCATAGGCCTGTTCACCAGTGCCATTACCTAGGGCGTTCATGCCTTGCTGCGGTCCGAAACCCTGGTCCTGGAACGGGACGCCGGTGCTGCTGCCGTTCATGCCGTTCATGCCGTTCGGCCCAAAGCCGGTGCCGCCGCCGTTGTTGAAGTTGTTAAAGTTGTTGTAGACGCCGCCCCCAAGGCCGTATCCGTTGTTGTAAAAACCTCGCCCACGGCCTCTTCCACGCCCAAAACCGCGGTAATTATTGAATTGGTTTTGGTAGCCAAAGTTACCCTGTTGATTGTAGCCTCCTGCTTGGAAGCCCGAGTTATACGACCCGTAATCCCCGCTCCCCATGCCAGCAGCAGCATTTGGATGAGTGAAAGAAGTATCTTGGCCGACGCCATTCCACGCTTGCTGCCCGTTCCAGTTGTTCGATCTGGGGCCGTTGCCAGCACCGCCCACACCGCCGCCAAACCCGCCGCCCATCATGTTTGCGCCGTTCATGCCGTTCATGCCCATGCCTTGAGGTCCAAACCCGCCATTCATGTACATGCCTTGCATCGATGGGTCCATGTTCGTCGCACCGGGCATGCCTGATACCATCCGCTTGTCAGTATACCGCGTATTCACTTTCGGATAACTCGTCAAAGAAAGAGGTCTTTGTCCAGCAACCTACCCATCATCGGGAAGCCAAAGCTGTTGGGCATCATTCCGTTCTGCATGGCCATCATCATCTGCATCTGCGAGAAGTCGCCGCCGCCGCCGAACCCGCTGTTCATGTTTGCAGCAAAAGCGCCGTTCCCAGCATCAAAGTTGAAGCTGCCCATGGCGTTTCCGCCGCTGCCGGCCAAGAAGTTGTTCTGGCCTGACAGGGCGTCCTCCTGGTCTGCCAGGCCGGCCGCGTCGTCTTCAATGCCACCTGCTACTAGCGGTTGTTCGGCATCGCCCTCGGCCGCCGGCTCTGTGCCGTCGGCTTTTGGTGCAGCCTCGCCTGCTGCTTCAGCATTTTCAATCACCTTTGTGCCGAGATTACGACATGTTAGCAAATGGAACGACATCCCAGAGCGACCGCGTTCATCTAAACCTGCCGTCGCTGGCATCATCAATCGAGTATGCAAGAAATGAGAATTACGAACAGAATGGTCAGTGGGGCCAGCAGCACTTGTGCTGCCGATGACGTTGTTGCTGTTGCTGTTGCTGGTGCTGTGGCTGCTGTCTGGGGCATCTCCCTGCTTTGCATCTGCATGGCCACTCTCTTGCCTCTGCGAGTCTTCCGGTCCTCGAGACGCGGCATTATCCACAGTGCTTGAAAACGAAAAAGAAGAAGTACCCGTGCCGCCCTGATGTGCCTCTCCAACCGCAACCGCAGTAGCCACCCCATCCGTCGCTTTCGTCGTCGTCGACTGCGAATGGTCACCACCACCAGGAACCGCCGCCGCCGCCGCCTCCACCGGGAGCACGGTCGGCGCGGCTGGTGTCGCGTCTTTGGTCTGCTTCGCTCGGCTCGTCTCCCGCTTCTTGAGCTCGGTCTTGATGAAGACGCGGATCGTCGACCGCATCACCTTGTTCGGGTTGCAGTCGGCCGCCGAGAGCGGCGTGTGTTCGCAGACGGGGCATGTCGACGGCAGCGTAGCGTGGCCTGCGAGAGGGTTCAGGGTTAGAGACATGTTGTCGTGTGGACAGGTTCGCAGACTGCCAGCAACGCCACCCTCCCGGAGAAAAGGGATACTCACAGTTCTCGTCAATGAGCTGCTCGCAGCATGGAAGCTTGAATGCGTTCACGGCCAGCTTGCTGCAGATGGCACAGCGAAGCTTCGTGGGGATGTCGTCCTCCGTCAGGGAGCTGAAAGAAGGGCACGTGGTCAGTTCATAGATCAGGAGAACCTCATGGGCAGACGCGAGCTCACTTGACAAGCTCCGCCTCAGCGGGCGAGAGAGCCTTGGCCGCCATCGCGGGAGCGGGATTGGCAACGCGCAAAGACAAGAGACGCAAACAGCGGGTTGCTCAGCCGAGATGGCAGTCCATGAGGATCGAAACGGCGAAGCGAGGGCGACGAGAAACCGGAAAAGAAAAAGCGCGTCGAAAATAGATGTCCGATGAGAGAAAGCGCGGATTGATTCGGGTGCGCAAACGAGAGATCCACTCAGAACGCTGCCGACTCGCGAGAAGAAGCTGCTAAAGATCTCTGGCCGTAATGTTCGCCTGCAGGACACGGATTCGCGTCGTCGTCGTGTGGGAGGAAAACCAGCAGAGAGAGGAAGATCTTTTCTGCTGGTCGAAGGTGGCGACGAGGGCCGCCAGTGCCCCATCGGGTAAAAATCTGGTCCGTGCACTGCAGGCGGAGTTCGGTAGTTTGGTAACGGCGGTCACGTGGGCAACAATGGGACAATTATGTAAGCCGAGTCGACCGCATTGAGCGGCAGAGCCTCCTCAATCGAAGATTTGTTAAACGCCTCTTCCTGATTCGCAGCTGGGCCGGAAGGCTGCCACCAGCGCATCGGCCGTCACATCTTTACGAGAACGAAATCTCCTGCATAGCTGATTTTTATATGAAAGACTATGGAAACACACACACAGCCGTGCCGCACCGCGACGAGCGATATCGTACATCACACAAAAAAACATGGGCTGGACGACGGCAGCGACAGCAGCGACGACAAGAAAGAAACAAAAAGAAAGTCTTGAAATGCGGTTGACCCCTTATTTTGTCTATCTGGTACCCAGTTGTCCCACCGGTCTTCATGATAATCTTGACCATTCCAAGCAGAAGACTTTTTTCATAATTTTTGTTGTGTAATTTTTTGTTTTTTTAATTTTGCCCTAGCTATCCGTCCTTTCCCCCCCTCTACCCCAGCATGCGCCTCAACGAGCGGTCGCGGCGGACCGCTTATTGCTCGGTCTGGAAGTAGTTGAGCAGGATGGAGCGCTCCTGCGACTCCTCACCCCAGTCCTTGACGACGACGCACGAGCAGTTGACGACCTTGCGGGCGTTGCCCTCGCGGTCGAGGACGCCTGACGAATGTTAGAAGAGATGGACAAGAGACGTGGGAAGGAGGATGGGAGAGAAACATACACAGGCCAGCCCACTCGCCGAGCTGCTTGCCGTCGGGCACCTTGATCAGCGGGATCTTGTGCTCGGAGCACAGGGCGATGACGAGCTTCTTGTAGGCGTCCTCCTCGCAGGCCTCGTTCAGCACGCACATGTGCGCCTGGCGGCGGTCGAGGGCCTTGGACGCCTCGCGCAGGCCGCGGGCAAGACCGTCGTGGATGAGGGCGAGGCGGAGGACACCCTTGAGGGCGTCCAGGACGGACATCTGGCCCTTGGGGGCGGCATCGGCCGAAACCTCAACCTCCTCCTGGACCTCGGGCTGGTTATCTTCTACGTCCGACTGTTGCGAGAGAGAGGCGGGTCAGCAAAACGGCTCCTGATTCGTTGCGTTCCCCAGCTCGTGTCCGCGATCCCCGCCGCGCCGTGTCTCGATGTAGTCGGCCGTTGCGCAAAGTCGAATTTTCGGTTTGTCCATTTCGTGATGCGGCAGACGGGGGGGGGGCCGAGATGCGGCGTCGTCGACGGGGAGACACGGAGGGGCAAAATGCAGAATTTGGTAGCCACTCACCATCTTAAATGTTCAGTTGTCTTGAAGTTGTCGATACGATCCTCGAAGAGTTTATGATAGAAAAGTGTTGTCGTGGAAAAAAAGAAGCATGCAGAACCGGTGGTTTTTTTTTTCGGCGAAAGGAAAAAAGCGGCGACACTATAGCATGGGGTGGATTTGTGTGAGCGGACTTTTTTTGGCGGCGACCCCGCTTATCTAATACAGAGACGATTCCAGCAATTCACCAACCAACGGTGGCAGTGGTTAGGGCCCACAGGGTATTTTGTGTGGGAGCGGGCGTGGACGAATGATTCTCCGGCCCCATCTCCCTCGCACGAAGGAAAAATTGCCCAGGCACAGTGGAACGACGGAAGGGAAAAAAAAGAAGCTCGAAAACTCCCCGACTAAAATTTTGTTTCCCATCATCACCAACCCGCCCGGAACAGACTTCAACGACAGTCCTCCACGACCACTTCTCCCACAACCCTCTCTCACCTTTTCAGGTAGGTCGATTATTGTCTCTCCGTCGCACGATTTGCGATCGATTGGATTGGACCCGACGCGCGGAAAAGAAAGAAAAGAACAGAAGAAGCAAGGAGAAGAAAAGAGAGAAAAAGAGAAAAAGAAGCAAGATGCCGTGAAGCTTGGAAGCGATTCCATCTTCTGCGACACAACGCACGCGATGGAGGATACCAGTTGTTGAACATACCACACCGACGTCCACGTCGACGCGGGAGGCTGGAGACAGCAATCAAGGCGCCCGTGGAAACACGGCGTCCTTGATACGCTGGTCTCCTTCAGCACTGAGCAGGCAGAACCCTTCTTGAAAGATTTTTCTTCTTTTCCGTCGAAGGGCACTCTCCACGCTCCAGAGCCTCTAGGACTAACATGTTTGCGCAAAGAGAAATTCTCCATCCACAACCGCCAAGATGGTCCGGACGTCCGTTCTCCACGATGCGCTGAAGAGCATCAACAACGCCGAGAAGGCCGGCAAGCGCCAGGTGTTGATCCGCCCCAGCTCCAAGGTCATCGTCAAGTTCCTGAGCGTCATGCAGAAGCATGGTATGTGTTCCCTCTCCAATGTCGCTTGCTCTCGTCCTGTGTGGTTGCCTCCCCCCCCCCCTCTCGCCAATCCCCTGCACCCTTCGGCATGATAACTGGACGACGGTCTCGATTGCCCTACGACACTAGTCTTTTAAGTTGCCGATAGAAGAAAACACCATAATGCGAGGGTCTTACACGTTTCTCGGAGCTGTTCAATTGGCAACCACACATGACGTTTGTACGTTTAAACTGTCGCAACATCTCACTAATATTCTGTTCTTTTTTTGCAGGCTACATCGGCGAGTTTGAGGAGGTCGACGACCACCGCTCCGGCAAGATCGTCGTCCAGCTGAACGGCCGCCTGAACAAGACCGCCGTCATCTCCCCCCGCTACAACGTCCGCCTGGCCGACCTCGAGAAGTGGGTCGTCAAGCTGCTGCCCGCCCGTCAGTTCGGCTACATCATTCTGACCACCTCGGCCGGCATCATGGACCACGAGGAGGCGAGACGGAAGCACGTCTCCGGCAAGATCATCGGCTTCTTCTACTAGGCGGTAGGACGTCGCCATGCTTGGCCGGAGGAGGGACGAGGACAGGCGCGGCCGCTGTGCTGTGGGCGGGCTGCGATTGGGTGTGGCATTCTCGGCGTTTGGGACTGGAAAAGGGACGACCAGAGCCTTACGAGGCGCTCTTCAATCAAAAACGAAAGAACAAGACAATCTTCTGCAACATTCTCGCGATATGCCCACGATCAATGCTAGTGCTTTCGTCCTTCTCCTTTCTCCTCTCTCTTCTCTGTGTCCCGCTGTAGGATCTGACCGTAGGCCAGCCGCTGCAGATGTGTGACTGGCGTGTGTGTGACTGGGTGTTTCAACGGCTGTTTTAAACTCTGCAGTCGCCAGCTGTCGCGATAGTTCCCCCATTAAGAGAAGCATTCGAGAATGACCAACTGCTGCTGCCTGAATCCGAGCTGCCTGTAGCCCCCTGTAAAATCTCGTGTCTCTTAGCCCTCTTAGTCATCCGACAGGGGCCTGTGGGGGCCTGTGTGGCCAGACCGTTCCGCCCCCTGCAGGGAAGGAGCGCGTCACACCCAAGATCTCGCCATGGCACTGATTAAGTGATTACCCGCGCTGGAATTCGCTGGACTTGGTTGGCCTCCCGCGCCTGGTGGCTTGTGATAGCACGCTAAGCAGCACGCCCGGCTCTCCTATTCCCACCTGAAATTGCGACTTGCGGAATCCTGCTTTTTTCCCCCTTCCCCCCTTCGCAACCAACGGCCGCCGCCTCGACGCTGTCGAACTGCTCGACGACTTCTTTTCTTTTTCTGTCTCGTCTCACCAAGAGAGAGAGAGAACAGCTGGCCCCATTGCGGCTCCCAATGGTGTTGTAGCAGGGCCCTTTTCGTCGATCGTTTTTCCTCGATCTTGACAGCACTCTCTTTTTTTGCCGGCAGGTCTCGTCTTCGAGATTTTGCCCGTTTGCCAAGGGATAAGCCCTTCCACTCTCTTTTTTCCTTCACGGCATCCCCTCCTTCGCTTCTTCGACCATGCGGTCACGGCAGTTTACCCTCTTCGGCGGCGTGGTGTTCCTCCTCATCTGCATCTACTCCATCTCGCACCTCGACCGGACACCACATCATCTGCCGTTCGACAATGACGAGCCGCCACCAGCCAAGGGCGCGCCAGACGTCCCAGGCGGCCCCGACAAGATGCCCCTGGCGCACCCCCCGCCGGAGGTGAAGCCGGGCCACCTGGCGCCCCCGCCGCCCGACCTCCCCCCGCCGTCGTCCGAACCGAAGCCGGCCTCGCGCACGTCGCACCCGATGTGGTCGCTGATCAGCGGCGCCGAGAGCGCCATGGAGAAGATGAAGGGCCGCCAGTCCAAGACGCTCGCGGACGCCGTGGCCGAGTACCGCAGGCGCTACGGCATCGCGCCGCCGCCGCACTTCGACAAGTGGTTCGCGTTCGCGCGGGACAACGGCGTGCAGCTGGTGGACGAGTTCGACACGATCCACGACCTGCTGACGCCCTTCTGGGGCCTGCGGCCGGCGACGATCCGCGCGCGCGCCAAGGAGGCCCTGGGGTTCGGCAACGGCCTGCTGGGCGTGGCCATCCGCGACGGCAACGTCACGCTCATCGAGGGCGGCGGCGACTGGCAGCGCGAGGCCACGCTGGGCATGCTCCGGCCGTTCATCGCGCACCTACCCAACATGGACCTCTGCTTCAACATCCACGACGAGCCGCGCGTCGTGGTCCCCCACGAGGACATGGCGCGGCTCGTGGCGACGGCCAAGGACAAGAACATGGCCAAGGCGCGCGAGAACGCCGACAGCCCGGGGACGCTGCGCAACGCGTTCACGGCGCGCGTCAAGGGCCTCAGCAGCGGCAGCCGCTTCGAGGACCTGTCGGTGACGCGCTTCAACGAGTTCGCGCACCAGCCGACGTGGACGCACTCGCGCATGAGCTGCCCGCCCGAGAGCCCCGCGCGCGCGCTCGAGGAGGACGAGCGGCGCGACGACGTGGCGCGCTACGGGCTGGGCGAGCTGGGCTTCGTGTACAACACGACGGCGCTCTCGGACATCTGCAACACGCCGTCGCTGAGCGAGACGTTTGGGTTTTTTGATAGGCCAAACGCCTACAACGTCGTGCACGACCTGTTCCCGATCTTCTCGCAGTCGAAGGTGTCGTCGTACGCCGACATCCTGTACCCGTCGCCGTGGTACTGGTACGAGAAGGTGGCGTACGACGAGGCGCGCGACTTCGCCTGGGCCGACAAGATCGACCAGCTGTACTGGCGCGGGTCGACGACGGGCGGGTTCAGCCGCGACGGCGGGTGGCGGCGGCAGCACCGGCAGCGGTTCGTGCAGAAGATCAACGCGGCCGACCAGGCGCGCGTGCTGGCGAACAAGGCGGCCGGGCAGGAGGGCGGCGGCGGCGGGCCGCAGGAGGACTGGGAGCCCAAGGAGGTGGCGCGCAGCGACTTCAAGGACCTGTTCAACGTGTACTTCTCGCACGTGGGACAGTGCGACGACGGCGACTGCGAGGCGCAGAAGGAGTTCTTCACGATCCAGGACCGCGCGGACCAGCAGGACGCGTGGCAGTACAAGTACCTGGTGGACCTGGACGGCAACGCGTTCTCGGGCCGGTTCTACGCCTTCCTCAAGAGCCGCAGCCTCGTGTACAAGCAGGCCATCTTCCGCGAGTGGCACTACGAGTGGATCAAGCCGTGGGCGCACTACATCCCGCTGAGCCTGCGCGGCGACGACTGGCTGGAGGCGGTGCGGTTCTTCGGCGACGGCGCGCTGGGCAAGAAGGAGGCCGAGCGGCTGGCGCTGCAGAGCCGCGACTGGGCCAACAAGGTCGTGCGCAACGTCGACCTGGAAGCGTGGTTCTTCCGGCTGCTGTTGGAGTGAGTTCTTTCTCTTCTTCTTCTTCTTCTTGTTTCTTCGTCTTTGTTTCTTCTGTCTTTCCGGTGCTAACCTCCTCTTAGATATGGCCGTGTCATCGACGACGACCGCGAGTCGATTGGCTTCGCTCTCTAAAGCAACTCTGTTCGCCGCCTCTTTTTCTCTTTCCCCTTTCTCTTTTCCTTTTTACTAGAGTTTTTTTTGTCATGTTGCAGCCGCGTTTAATATACACCTTTCTCGAAAGAAATGTTTTGTCTTAGGATTTTATCGGAAGAGATCAAAAGATAAAAAGTATCACATAGGGAGGCAAAGACTAGGTTTGGGCCATTCTTCTTTTGTTTTTCCTGTTCTCTTATAGTAGGAGCAGTTTTTTTACTGCTTCGATGCATTTGGAAACGGCGTTCTTTCTTGTTCCCTTTTTCCCTCAGGGATCACTGTGTGACTCTGTCCTTTTTGTTTGTGTTTGCCCGCCCTGTTGTTGCGTCTTGTCTGTACATCACCTTTACATCTGGTTAGGAAGAAGACAGGAAATTCGAAAAAGATATTGTCATTATATTGCACACAGATCTCGGGGTGGATCCATTCACTGTGCGAGTCAACTGTCCCCTTCTACTTTCTGATTATCCTTGGACTATTCTCTTTTTCCCTGATACTCCTTTCTATTTTGTTTTTTGGCGCCTAGTTGTCAAATATAAAAGATATCACCCTCGAATGCTTCTTTTTCCCTTTTGCAATCGAAACAAATTAGACAGTCCCGCTCTTAGCTGCCCTCAGCAAAAACAAAACAACACCAACAAAAGGCACAAAACAACCAGATGACTATAATAATACTAGATACAGTCTGTCACCCGCCGCCCACCACCTACTCCTCGTCCTCCTCGCCTTCGGCGTCCTCATCGTCCTCGTCCTCGTCTGCCCGATGACGGCCGTTGCCGTTTGTCCGTCCCCGAGCGGGGCTGCCGCTGCCGCGCCGCCCGTTCCGCCCACGGCGGTCGTCATCCTCTTCTTCCTCCTCCTCGTCAGACACGTCACGGTTGCTGCGGCGCTGCTGCTGCTGCTGCTGCTGCTGTCCGTTGCTTCTCTGGGTCGGAGCGGCCGCATCCTCGTCGTCTTCTGCCTCCGCCTCGCCCTCGGCGTCCAGCTCGGCGTCCTGGAAGTGCAGCGGGTCGGCGCGGATCCGCGCAATGTGCTCGCGCATGTCCTCGGGCGGGTCGTGCACCGAGACCAGCAGGCGGTCGATGAGCCGCTCGCCGCCGCCCTCGCCGTTCTCGCCGTCTGCGTCAAACTCATTGCTGTTTGGCCCAGTGCCCCGCGCGATCTGCTTCTGCCGCTGGCTGCGAACGACGGTGCGCTGCATGACCGGGTAGTAGAGCGCCGCGCGGGGCCCGCCGGCGATGCGGCCACCAGCGCTGCCGCTGCCCGGCGCGAGGTCGGGGGCCGCGGCCGCCGCGTCCTCGGAGAACGCCAGCAGGATCTCCTCGGCGTACTTGGTGGCGTGGGTCAGCTCCTTCTCCTCGATGGACTCGTAGGCGCGGACGCGGCTGAAGTTGAACTTGTCGTCGCCGTCGCCCTCCGCCCCCCCGTCCTCTTCTGCAAACGCGCGCCGGAACCCCTCGCCCGTGGCCGCCTTGTCCGGCAGGTAGAACTCGTACTGCATGCGGTTCTGGGGCCGCGGGTGGCGGCGCGGGTCGCGCTCGTAGGCCTTGGTGGCGGCCTCGATCGCGAGCCGCTCCTCCTCGGGCGGCTCGACGGGCTTGAAGACGCCCGAGAGCAGGCGCGTGTCGTAGACGCCGGCGCCGCCGACGACGGGGTGGTGGCTGAACTTGATGGTCACGTAGGCGCCGCTGTCGGGGAACGCGCCGAGGTCGGGCAGCAGCGGGTAGGCGGCGGCGAGGCGCAGGTTCTTCTTCGTCGGGTGCCGCACGCGGCCGTAGCGGTCGCGGGCGGCCGCCTGGGCGGCCTGGAAGCTGTGCTCGATCTTGCGCTTGACGTAGGCCGGGGTGCCGGCGTCGGGCTCGGGCGAGGCCCTCTTCTCGCCGGCGCGGCGGGACTTGTTGAGGCCGGCGCGCAGCGGGCTGTTCGCCGCGGACGACCCGCCCTTGGCGCCCGTGGACGAGATGTACTCGGTGCGGCGCAGGAAGGAGACGGCGGCGTCGGACGCGCGCGGCTTGCCCAGGGAGGACAGCGGCTTCAGCAGGGCGCGGTCGTGGGGGTGGATGGGAGGCGGGTGGGACGCAGATTGTATGGCTGTTTTGGTCAGCATGATGGGCGACCGGAATACCACCAAAATAAATAAAAAAAGAACCCGTGCTTTCACGTACAGCTCTCGTCGCCGTCAAAGACACCCGGCATGCCGATCAGGTCCAGCGGCATGCCCAGCTCGGCGTCGGCCTCGATGTTGAGCGGCTGCTCGCGCGCCAGACGCGAGGCAAACGCGGGCGTCGTGTAGAAGCCGCCGCCGGGGCCGCCCAGGCCCGTGTTGGGGATCTCGAGCAGCTTCGGCGGGTTGGGCGGCGGCGGCAGCGTGTTGGCGTAGCGGATGCGCGCGATGAAGTCCTGGTGGACGGTCCTCTCGGCGCCGCCGCCGCGCGACGCAGACGACGACATTGCGGGGTGGGATGCGCGTGGAGGAGGATGGCAATTCAGGGGAGGTGATGAAGGAGGTAGGGCGCCGTCGAGGAGCTGTCGTCGAGCTGGCTTGGCTGCTGAGCTGCTGGTGAGAAGAGACGTCAAAGGGAGAGGTGGGAAGCGAAAAATAAAGGGAATTAAAATAAATCGAAAATAAAAAGGGAAATAAAATCGCTAGGGAGAACCGCAAAATGCCCGTTTTCGGTGGGGCGCTGTATTGGCACAAAGGGCACAATAGGGGGTATTAGCACTTGACCAGCCACCCGAGCGGCCGCTAAACGCACACAGACGCGCCCCGTTGAACAGCTGCTTTTTGGCTCCTCGCTCAGCTCCATTCAGTAAACGGTCCATTAATTCATATTTTTGTGGTTATAGATGAACTGCAGCCAGCTAGATCGCCGGTGGTGATCCCCTTGAAAAACCTCCGGCCCCCCTAGACCGCCCTTCCCATTAAAAAATTCTATAGAATGAACAGCGCAACATAAAAAGCAGAGCATCAGCAAGAACTCGGAGCGCTAATCAACCTAGAGGCCTCGCGATGTAGTACAATGCAGTAGTGATGTCTTTTCCCGAGACGAGAGAAGTAGTGAGGGCGAGACACGGCGAGACGAGGTCTGTCTGTCTGCCTGCCTGCCCAGAAGAGAGTAAAGAATAACGAGCTGCTTCTCGTGTTCCCCCCCCGCAAGATGCCTTGTTTTCTTTGCGTGTTTCGTCACGCGTGTCACGGCGCATGTCAAGGCGTGCTCGTTACGATTCGCAAGTCACCCTCGACCTGGCCTCGCCAGCAGCCCGCGAGCTGCCAGCTCACGCGCTGTTCTTGCGGCCGTAGCGGGCCTTGCCGAAAGAGAAGGGCACGTAGCGGTACTTGATCATGTGCTGGATCTGTTTCCGCATGGTCATGACAAACAGGATGAGCCAGTACATGACCAGCACGGGCCAGAAGACGGGCACGTCGAAGATGGCGAGCCAGCTGCACAGAAAGGCGACGCCGATGGCGCGGGTGGCCGAGTGCCAGAACTTGAACTCGGGCAGGCGGCGGATGAAGGGGCGGAACTCCTCGTCCTGCTTGGTGGGCAGGCTGCTAGCCGTGCCGTCTTCCATCTCGGTGTCGAGGGCCTCGTTGGACGGGTCGAACTTGGGCGACAGGAAGGAGAGGAAGAGGTTCAGCAGGTAGATGCCGAGAGCGTATGCGACTGGGGGAGAGAGAGAGAGAAAGTAGTTAGTATTCAGTAGTCAGGATTCAGGATGTGCGAATGCTGTCGCGTGCAGCGTCGCCGTGCTCACCAATGTACCAGCCCTGCGCGATGAGGATGCGCAGGAAGAAGACGAAGAGAAAGGCGCCGGTGCCGATCCATCGGTACAGGACGTAGGGCGTGGACTGGTCCAGCAGGGCCTGGTATCTCTAGAGGCGGGCGGGTGTGTTAGCAGTCGCATTTGCGTCGCGCAGGCCAATGCGCATCGTCCAGGGGCATCCAGCAACGGCAACCGTCGTCCAGAAATCCAGAAACCATCACGAAGACGCACTCTTTGAAGCCCGGAGGCTTGCGCCGACACGGCGGCGAAGGGGGTCTGCTCGGGCTCGGCGGAGTCCATGGTGAAGGCTGCAAGTGGGCGAGGAGGCGAAGAGGGAGAGATAAGAGGGGAAAGGGGAAAAGAGGAAGAGAGAGAAGAAGAAGAGACTCTTGCGCGTCGTCGACAGTTGGCTGTTTTCGCTGGTCGAAGAAAAGAGTCGGCAGAGGCGACAGCGAGGTGGCGCAGGAGGACGGAAGGCGAGAGGAGTAGAATTACAACAGGTATAATGAAATACAGCAAAAGGAGCGAAGCGGAAAATTCGCGACACGAAGAAAGGAGTGTGTGCTGGAAACTGGGTGGTGGTGGTCTTGGTGTACGCGGTCTCGCCCCGAGCGGCAGCAATTTAAAACAGAGCGAGCGAAAAGGGCAAAACGACGTAAAATGATCAATCTGTCCCGTTTCTGGCGCGCTGCAGGCCTCGGGACCAATCATGTGACCGCTGTTGAAGGACTGCTTGCAGGGGGGGCGAGTTCCCCTGGACCAGGCTTGGTCGGGTGGGGCTGCTGACTGTGGCGGCTGTGGCTGACTTAGCTGGCACAAGTCTTAGTCATTTTTGCACGGGCTTCCGCAGCGAGGGGCATTGTTATCCAGGACCCTCGGCCCATCGGCTTTGGGCGGCTTACATCGCTGGAGCTCTGCTGAGCGGCGCCGCTGCGGTACACATTGAAGCTCTGTTCGACGTTCTTCACGCACGTACGCACGCACGCACGCACGCCCACACCCAGCTGCGCATCATCTCGTCTCGACTCACCCGCGTCTGCACAATGAACGCCCTCAAGCGATTCCAGCCCATTGCGGCACAGATCCGGGCCCCTCTGGCGCCGCGGTTCGCCGTCCGCAGCTTCTCGGCCTCGGCCGTCCGCCCCTACGAGTACATCGAGGTGTCGGAGCCGCGGCCGGGCGTTGGCCAGGGTGCGTTGTGCCAGTGTCCCATGAGGAATCTCCATGAGGACTCTACTCGTCGCTGACAGCATACCCCAGTCACCCTCAACCGCCCCAAGGCCCTGAACGCCCTGTGCACCCCCCTCATCGCCGAGCTCAACGAGGCCCTCGGCGCCTTCAACGCGTCCGACCGCGTGCTCGCCATCGTGCTGACCGGCTCGCAGCGCGCGTTCGCCGCCGGCGCCGACATCAAGGAGATGGCGCCGCTGACCTTCGCCCGGGCCTACACGGGCGCCTTCATCGAGTCGTGGTCGGACCTGGCCACGCGCGTCAAGAAGCCCGTCATCGCGGCCGTGTCGGGCCACGCGCTGGGCGGCGGCTGCGAGCTGGCGCTCATGTGCGACACGCTGTACTGCACGGCGACGGCCAACTTCGGGCAGCCCGAGATCAAGCTGGGCACGATCCCGGGCGCGGGCGGCAGCCAGCGGCTGACGCGGGCCATCGGGAAGGCGCGCGCCATGGACCTGATCCTGACGGGGCGGTCGTTCTCGGGCGTCGAGGCGGGCCAGTGGGGCGTGGCGGCGCGCGTGTTCGGCACGTACGAGGAGCTGATGGAGGAGACGCTCAAGACGGCGGAGACGATCGCCGGCTACTCCAAGGTGGCGGTGCTGGGGTGCAAGGAGGTGGTCAACAAGAGCCAGGACCTGCCGCTGCGGGACGGCGTGGAGTACGAGCGGCGGGTGTTCCACGGCATCTTTGGCAGCCAGGACCAGAAGATCGGCATGAAGGCGTTCGCGGAGAAGCAGAAGCCAGAATGGACGAACGAGTAGGGCCTACGGGCATCATATGTACATGAGGGATGGCGACAAGAGGCATATAAAAGGCACGAAGAAACGAGAATACCAAGGAATTCAGGAAAGACCGAGAAGACCTGGAAGAGGAGCTGAGAGCGAAAAGACTCGACTGTGGGAGCAGAATGGGAATGTCAAGTTCCCAAGATCGAGACTTGAAGCCCGCGAGGATGCGAGACGGGACGAGTGACGAGAGACGCTACTGAAGCGAATACGACAGAAGAATGGGTTTCGCAGAATGGTATAACCCTGCATTGCACCTTGTGCAGCTAGGCAGCTTGGGGGGCCAAACAGGCCCTTCGTATACTGTACAGGCGATCTGAGGCCTGCTGAGATAAGACGGCTTGGAGGGGCAGCGATGGCCTGCGCTGGAATACGAGCCAGGGAAGGCGCTAGGGCCCGAATGCGACGGCTTGGGGCGGATCGAAGGCAGGGGCGACCCTAGGCCTAGCCATTGGGACCAATCCTTATTAGCAGGCAGGGGCGATGCGGGGACGGCCGAAGAAGATGGAAGGAAGGAGAGGAAGCTGGGCGGGAAGGCGCGAAGGAAGGACGTCAGTCGTCCGTCGTCGACAGGGAACAAGGCGGCGCACAAATCTGCAGCCAAATCTGCAGCCAAATCGTCAGCCCAACGCTTTTGCCTCACTTCTTTTTTTGGGCCCGGCCACCCTCGCCACAGCTGCAGAGCCGGACGCGAATGCGAGCGGCAATCTGAGTCGGCGGTGCAGACGGAGTCTCTTTTCTTCGTTTTGTTTTTCTTGCTTCGCTGCTCGACCGGACGAGGGACAGACTCGGGAGGGAAAGGAAGAAAAAGGAAAAGAGAGACAAGAAGAAAGAAAAGAGAGACGAAGACATCAGAAAAGACAAAAGAGACGACAAACGACACTCACAAACACTGCCATGACGGACCCGCGGCGGAGACGCTGACGCTGTGGCCCTCCGTTTACGCCGGCGTTCGCTGTGCTTCTTCGTTTCCTCGTATATCTGCGGCGCTTGCCTCGTCATCGTGATAGCCTCTTCTTCGCCTTCACCTTCTCTCCTCGCCTCGCCTCGCCTCTTCTCCCCCTATGAACTTGTCGGCCACCACACCTCACCGCCATCCACGATGGACTCCCCTATGCCCGCAATGGACCTCGAGAAAGAGCTGACTTGCTCGGTGAGTCTCACCCCCATCTCCTCCCTCTCTTGCCTTTCCCCCTCTTCTCACCTCCCCCCCCCACTAACCCTCTCTCTAGATCTGCACCGATCTCCTCTACCAGCCCCTCACCCTGCTCGACTGCCTCCACACCTTCTGCGGCGCCTGCCTCAAGGAGTGGTTCGGCTGGCAGGCCCTGGCCGCCGAGACCAGCCCCAACCCCCCGGCCCCCGGCGCCCCGATCTTCACCTGTCCGTCCTGCCGCGATGCCGTCCGCAGCACCAAGCACAACGCCACCGTCGTCACCCTGCTGGACATGCTCCTGACCGCCCAGCCCGACAAGCGCAAGCCCGACGACGAGAAGGCCGAGATGGACGCCAAGTACCGCCCGGGCGACAACGTCTTCCCGCATGTGCGCCTGCCCAAGCGCAGCCCTGAGCAGCAGCGGCTGGACGAGGCCGAGCGCCGGCTGATCGACGAGGTGCGCGAGATCAGCCGCCAGGAAGCCGTGGCGGCGGCGGCGGGCGGCGGCACTGGTACTAGCAGTCCCGGCAGCTCCGCTCGGGCGGCCCGGCAGCGGCGGCGGGCGGAGCGTGCTGGCGGTGCCGGCGGCTCCGGGACCGACTCAGCGTCCGACGAGGACGGCCGCCGCCACCACCACCACCACCACCACCACAGCGCCGACCCCTCCCTGCCCCGCATCATGGGCCACCAGTCGTCGCTGCGGTCGCTGATCAGCGGCTCGCAGGGCGGGCCGGCCGCAGGCTCAGCCGCCGCGCTGGACATCGAGCGCGAGATCGAGGCGTTTGCGCGCCAGATCCAGGAGGAGGGCCTGCTCGACGGCCTCGACCTCGACAACATCGACCTGACCAACGACGACGAGCTCAGCCGCCGCATTGCCGAGGCCTACCAGCGGCGGCAGCGCGGGCGGGCGCGGCACGAGGGCGGGGCGCGGCACGACGGCAGTGCTGCTCGACGCGATGCCTCCCGGCAGGACGGTTCCCGGCAAGATGGCTCCCGGCAGGACGGCTCTCGCCAGGACAACGCCGCCACCAGCCGGCACCGAGCATCGAGTGCAGTGTCGCACCACTCACAGGCGTCCACAGCCGGCACCGTCCAGCCAGAGCGCGCGCCCGAGCGCTCATCCGGACGCGCAACCCTCTCCGTCTCGTCGGCCGCGGCCGCCGGGAGGCCCCCGTCGTCCTCGTCGCGCACCTCCAGCCGCCACCGCTCGCAGTCGCAGTCCTCACACCACCGCTCGCGGTCGTCGACCAGCGGGGTGCGGCCACAGAGCGCCGTCTTAGCCGACGGCGTGACGCCGGCGCCCCTCGCCATCAGCAGACCACCCATCTCCAGCGCCTCCTCCAGCCATCACTCCAGCCACCAGCACCTCGAAGTGCGGGACGATTCCCGCAACCAGCACCACCAGCGACGGCGGACCGCTAGCGAGGGCCGGAGCGCAACCATGCCCACATCGCAGCAGCTGGGCGCCGAGCCGTCCGCGGGCCGCCCGAGTGCGCGGTCCCAGACGGACCTGCCGCTGCGCTATGCGGCTGAGCTGCAGGGCGACACCATCGTGAGGCCAGCCGAGCTTTCCTCCCAGTCGCCGTCGTCCTCCTCCTCCTCGCTACAATCCAACGCCAACAACAACAATTCACCGACGGCCGCCTCGTTCCACGCACGGGTACTGGCGATGGGACTGCAGGGACCTTCAGCCACACAGCAGCAGCAGCAGAGGCCGCACTCCTCGTCGGCGGCGGCAGCATCACCGACGAGCGTCGATGAGAGCCAGGCCCGTACGAAGCGCGCGGCGGCGACGTCTGCCGGAGGAGGAGCAGTGCCTACCACCCAGGCCACCCAGGCCACCCAGGCCACCCAGCGACCGGCCGCCATTGCTACGGAAAACAGCACAACCCCGCCGCCCGTGACAGCCGCCGGCTTTGCACTGTCGCCGGTCACCGCCGACACATATGAACTGCCGGCGTTCTCTCCTCCATCAGCATCCTCGCAGCAGCAACAGCAACAACAGCAGAGTCACCGCCGTGCCCGATCCTCTACGCTCTTCCGGGAGCCCGACATCGCCTGCGCCCGGTGCGGCCGCCAGCACATCGAGTACGACCTGCACTACAACTGCGCCATCTGCAGCCAAGGCCACTGGAACATCTGCCGGGACTGCTACCGCGCGGGCAAAGGGTGCCAGCACTGGTTCGGGTTCGGGTACGCCGCCTGGCACAAGTGGGAGAAGAAGGCGAAGGCGGAGGGGCCCGGCTACCCCAAACCCCACATGCTCACGGCCAACCGGTACCTGCCGCCGCGCATTGTGCCCGGCGGCGCCGAGGGCCGGCGCACGCTGACGACCGAGGACCCGCAGGACCGCCTGCAGAGCGGCGTCTTCTGCGCCAACGCCCGGTGCCGCCACGCCTGGGCCAACAGCTGCTACTGGCGCTGCGACGTGTGCAACGAGGGCGACTGGGGCTTCTGCGACGACTGCGTCAACCAGGGCTTCGCCTGCACGCACCCGCTGATGCCGCTGACGCACCAGCCGGCGGACGCGCAGCAGCAGCAGAAGCCCCTCCTGCCCGCGCCGCCACCCCGGCCGCCTACGGCCGCCCTGCTGCAGCTGCCGGGCGAGACGTCGGCCAACAGCGACGTCGCCCCGCGCATCGGCGCCTTCCGCGCCCTGACGTTCACGACTACGTGCGACCTCTGCCGGGTGGCCATCCCGCCCAGCCGCGCGCGGTTCCACTGCTACGCGTGCACGAGCACGGCCGTGCCGCCGGACAGCACGCACCCGGGCACCTACAACGTCTGCCAGGAGTGCTACGGCGCGCTGGCGGTCGACGGCGAGAAGACGGCGCCCATGGCGCCCGAAAACGGCGCCCACGGCTGGCGGCGGTGCCCGGCGGGCGGCCACCGCATGGTCGTGGTGGCGTTCCGCGAGGACGGCAAGAGCGGCCTCCCGCGGCGCGTCGTGCTCGAGGACCTCGTGGGCGGGTTCCGCCAAGAAAGGCAAGAGCAGCGCACACTGAGTAATGCTTTTGCGGCGCACGAGGAGGCGAGATATGGAGGACGTCGCTCGT
>WNYD01000320.1:0-19929 GCA_021396205.1 Sporothrix brunneoviolacea
TCGGCCGCGTACGGCGACGTCTTTCTCGGCCACGCCGCCGGCGACGGCGCGCCCGCGGCCGCGCTGTTCGGCGGCAAGCCGACGGCGCGCGTGGTCGGGCTCGTCAAGAGCTTCGACCGGTTCAACACGGGCATGCGCGCCGAGGGCAACGTCAAGCGCGTCGAGTACCTGCGGGGGCTGGCGCACCTGCACTACCTGATGCGCGAGCACAGCTGCCGGTACGGGTTCCTGCTGACGGAGATCGAGCTGGTGGTCGTGCGCAGCGGGACCGAGGCGACGCCGCAGTTCGGCCAGCTGGAGGTGGCGAGCGTGCCCCTGGCCGCCGCCACCGCGAGCGCCGGCGGGGACATCGACGCCGACGACCTCGCGTCCACCCCGCTGACGGCGTGCCTGGCCCTGTGGGGGCTGTGCATGCTGGCGAGCGACGAGATGGCGGCGGCGGCGGCGGCTGCCGCTTCGTCTTCTTCGTCTTCTTCTTCGTCTTCTTCGTCGTCGACGTCCCTCCTCTGCGCCTACAACACCCACATCGGCGCGCCCGCCGAGGGCACGCGGCGCAAGGCGGCGCCCCGGGACGCGTGGATGCCGCCGCCGCAGCTGGCCGAGAAGCGCGCGGCCAAGCGGGCGCGCGGGTGGGTGCTGCCCGAGGACGCCGTGGGCCGCAAGGAGATGGGGCGGCGGGGGGTGCGGTACAGCGGGATGCACTAGGGGAGGGGGGGGGGGGGGAGTGTAATGTCTTGTTTTTCTTCTGTCTCTTTTCCTTTTTCTGTCGAGCAAATTGGCTGGTCCCTCTACGAATGCTCGAGCCGCTCATTTTATTCGTTTTTTGTTTTTCCTCTGGTCTCTCTTTTCTCTCTGTCTCTCTCTCTCTCTCTCTTAATGCGTCCATGATGACAACGATCTCGGGGATCGGGAAACGGCGCCTGGGCTGGGAAACAGGAGGGCGCACGGCAACTACTGGTGGTCTAGGGACATCTCTTGTATGCGAAATGAACTTTTTGACGAGAAATTAAACAACATACGAACATTGTTCCAGGCCTACGTGATCTCTCCCCAGTATGTCAATGTGCGGATCGGATCAATGTCCTTGTGTCCCGCGAACCTTCCCGTTTCGGCGCATCTCGGCCGTCAGACGAAGCTTCCCGAAATGGAGCTTTCGCAGCCCAAAATGGAGCTCTCCCTCCAGCCCAACAGTATACAATTGCATGACATAATTCGTCCCAACTACCTCGTACGGCGAGGTGGGGTTATAGCAGCACCACACCACCCACGGAGGAGCTCAACGGCAGGAGGGGCGATCAGGCCGTGCCTGGGCCGTGCCTGAAAACCACATCTGGCCTCGACAGGTACTTCCGCTGTCTCGTCCGCACGCAGCCCCCCGCAAGTCCCCCCCACAGTGCCAATGCCGGCGCGAATAACGCAGCCAAGACAAGCTGTCTCGCTGTTTTCGTCCTGCTGCTCGTAGTGACGGCACCACCCCTCCTTCGGCGAACAGACGGCCCCATTCCAGACCACGTTCGCGTCTCTCGCTCGCCTGTCTTGCGGCGGGTTGTGCCTTGTTGCTTGTCTCGGCCGTTTTTTTCCTCGTCATTCCGCGGCTGCTCGAGCTTCGCTTCCCGTCTCTCCCGTCTTTCTCGTCCGTCTTTCGCCGTTCCTGAACTGAGGTATAAAGACGTCAATTGACCGGTGATCGAACGTCCCAAGAATCATCACGACCTGCACCGCGACCTGCATCGCGACACTTGACGAGCTTCACGAGCTTTCACCTCTGTCCACTCTCAGCAGCATCCCATCCGCAGCCATGGCCGCCATCAAGACTGTCGAGTTCACGCCCTTTGCCGACCAGAAGCCGGGAACGTGAGTCTGAGTTTCCCTCCCATTTCTTCCTCTTGTTTCTTCCTCCTGTTTCTTCCTCCCGCTTCTCCCCTCCTCGCTGACCATCCCCCAGCTCCGGCCTCCGCAAAAAGGTCGTCGTCTTCCAGCAGCCCCACTACAGCGAGTCCTTCGTGGCCAGCATCCTGCTGTCCATTCCCGAGGGCGTCGACGGCTCCTTTCTCGTCATCGGCGGCGACGGCCGCTACTGGAACCCCGAGGTCATCCAGCTCATCGCCCGCATCGGCGCCGCCTACGGCGTCAAGAAGCTCCTCGTCGGCCAGCACGGCATCCTGTCCACCCCCGCCGCCAGCCACCTCATCCGCAAGCGCGGCGCCACCGGCGGCATCCTGCTGACCGCCAGCCACAACGCCGGCGGGCCGAAGGCCGACTTCGGCATCAAGTACAACCTGGCCAACGGCGGGCCCGCCCCCGAGTCCGTCACCAACAAGATCTTCGCCACCGCCAAGGGCCTGACGTCCTACAAGCTGCTGGAGCTCGCCGAGGACGTCGACATCGCCGCCGTCGGCACCCGCCAGTACGGCCCGCTCGAGGTCGAGATCGTCGACAGCACCGCCGACTACGTCGAGATGCTGCAGGACATCTTCGACTTTCCCCTCATCAAGAGCTTCTTCGCCCAGCACCCGGACTTCAAGGTGCTCTTCGACGGCCTGCACGGCGTCACGGGGCCCTACGGCACCGCCATCTTCGACCAGGCCCTGGGCCTGGGGCCCGGCAGCACCCAGAACTGCGTGCCCCTGCCGGACTTTGGCGGCGGCCACCCGGACCCCAACCTGACCTACGCCCACTCGCTCGTCGCCGCCGTCGAGGAGGGGCAGGTGCCCTTCGGCGCCGCCTCCGACGGCGACGGCGACCGCAACATGATCTACGGCGCCGGCGCCTTCGTCAGCCCCGGCGACAGCCTAGCCATCATCGCGCACCACGCGCGCCTCATCCCCTACTTCCGCAAGAGCGGCGTCTTCGGCCTCGCCCGCAGCATGCCCACGTCGGGCGCCGTCGACCGCGTGGCCGCGCGCCAGGGGCTCGCCTGCTACGAGGTGCCCACGGGCTGGAAGTTCTTCTGCGCGCTGTTCGACGCCGACAAGCTGTCCATCTGCGGCGAGGAGAGCTTCGGCACCGGCAGCAACCACATCCGCGAGAAGGACGGGCTCTGGGCCATCGTGGCGTGGCTCAACATCATCGCGGGCCTGGGCCTGGCGCGGCCCGACGTGCAGCCGAGCATCCGCCAGATCCAGCACGACTTCTGGGCCGAGTACGGCCGCACCTTCTTCACGCGCTACGACTACGAGAACGTCGACGGCGCGGGCGCCGAGCGGGTCGTGGGCGTGCTGCGCGACCTCGTGGCCGACCCGGGCTTCGTGGGCCGCACCCTCGCGGGCGGGCGCGCCGTGACGGGCGCCGGCGACTTCTCCTACACGGACCTGGACGGGTCCGTGTCCGCGCACCAGGGCCTGTACGCGACCTTCTCCAACGGCACGCGCGTCGTCGTGCGCCTGTCGGGCACGGGCTCGAGCGGCGCCACCATCCGCCTGTACCTGGAGCGGCACAGCGGCGACCCGGCGACCTACGCGCAGGACGCGCAGGACTTCCTCCGGCCCGAGATCGAGTTCGCCACGGCGCTGCTCAAGTTCAAGGAGCACGTCGGCCGGGACGAGCCGGACGTGAAGACGTGAGGGGGGAGTTCCAAGGAGGGTTCTTGAAGTATCTGAAAACGGTAAACTTTCCTTTTTTTTTCGTTCGAGAGTGTCGAGGACATATGTTTCATGAGAGACAAAGCGCAATTCCAGCAGATTATTTTTTGCGAAATTTAAAAAAAACAACATGCATAATTTTAACCCGCCCATTCGTTTTTTTTATGCCAAGTGCTGCATTCGTGTCTCAAACCTGGTGCGGATCAAATGCGAAACGATCTGATATGTACGAGGAGAAAAAGACAAACCAAACGGTTCACTTGGGCGTGCCATTGCAAGTTTTGAAAGCTTTTCAAATTCGGATTCGAGAAGAGAATCATGCTTTTCATAATTTTAAGTGGTGTGTGTGTGGTGTATCCATTCTGTGGTAAATACATTTGTGTTTTGTGTTTTGATAGCAAAAAGTCAACTGAACCATCGTCCATCGTCCATCGTCCATCGTTCCAGTCATTTCCGTCGTATGCTTCATTCTGGATAACAAAATGCTTGTAGAGAAGTCCATGCCCTGTGTGCTCTTGCACCTCTTTTATATGTTCCCGCTCTCTGAACTGCCATGATACATAGCAAAGAACGAAGTAAAGCGAGCGTCGTTTCTTGGGTCATTCAATCTTTTCAACATTGCTCCCCCCCTTTCCAACAACTTCTTTTGTGGCCGCTCTGTGGGTTGGGATATTTCCTTCTCTTTGACAATTTTCAGAAAAGGAAAAAAAAAAAATCAAACAAATGCGCAGGGCAGACCTTGATGACATTGAAAAAGGGGCCTTTGAGGGGTATCAGGGGCAGGGTCCATTTCTCACGGTACCCCTCAAGAATGAAAAAAAAAGAGGCGGCAATGCCGCCAATGCGAAAGGAAAGTAAACAAAAAGAAAGTAGTGTGCCGCTCAATCTAGAATTTTGTAAAAAGCAAAACGCAAAACGGGGTCATGAATCGTGGATAAAAATAAAACGCTGAGTGAAAAAGTAAAGGTAGGGAGAGGTAGTAGATGTGGGTTCGTCGTGAAGCGAGGTAGATATTTTGGGGGATGCAATTTTGTTTTATTTGGAGGCGTCCGTCCGCTCACCGGCATCGGAGGAGGTCGTCGATTCCGTCGGGTTGCTGCCGGCCGTCGCGGACGACGGCGGATAGAACAGCTCCTTGAACCGCTGGGCCGCTTCTTCGGCCACAAACTCGAGCTCGAACGCGCCCGATTTGTTCTGGCGCATGTGCTCCTGGCGGTAGCTGCTGCAGAACACGTACAGCTGGACGTCGTTGAGCCATACGCTGTGCTTGTTTTTCCGCGCCAGCCATGTTGCCGACTGCGACTGATGGGTGACTATAAGATGCCAATCGTTAGATGGCTTGCTTGCTTCCTCCCAGGGCTAGAAAGTGGGTATTGTAGAAACTTACTAAAGGCAGTCCAGACGGGGCAGCGGCGGAACACGCCGTCCCACACGGCAGCATGCAGGCGAAGGCCGCGAGTCTTGACGTCCTGGTAGACGAGAAGGGAGTGCTTGAATCCGTCGTCGATGATGCTCCTGCCAACATATTCAGTACTAATACGCATGTGGACATGGTCGTGTATACAGCAGAGAAAAACGTACGCTTGAAACAGGCGCTTCTCGCGACTGATTTTGTGCTCGACCGGGTGGACATGCTTCGTCAACAAGCCCTCAAACTTCATCGAAACAAAGGTGCAGTGGAAAAGCACCAGCTCTAGATAGGAGGAAAGACAAGTTAACCATCAAATGTACGGATCTCAAATACGAAGTCTGAAAAAAAAAGAAAGAGAGGCGTTGGGTCTCCATACCCTCCCAGGTCATGAAATAGAGCAGAGCCCATAGCTTGGAGCATCGGTCGGCGTAGCTCCAGCGCTTGAGAACCAGGCAGCTGCCGTCGCGCTCGACGCACAATTCGTGCACACCGCGGATCGAGAACGCCGGGTTGTTGGAGCCCGCGTCAAGGCTGCGGATAACCAGGTACGGGGAGCGGGTCTCGGGGTCTACAAAGGCAAAGATGGAGAGGCGTTCTTGGTCGAACGACCGTCGGAATAGGATCTTTACATTTGGCGGTACGTTGACATTCGCCCACGGCCCATAGCATTCGGAGCTTTCACAAAACAATTAGCACGAGAGGTCAAGCCGAGGATGCGGGATGTTTGAAGCCATACAATTTCAAATGCTTGAGAGGAGTCCGACAGGGAAGAGGACGAGAGAAGATGTCCTCAGCCCAGTGGATGCCCTAGTCGAAAAGCGAGTGTTAGAACCAAAACTGCCTCCTTTGTCTACGATTCAATGGACGACCGTACCTTGTCCTGGAAAGCCGGCGCCGTCATCATCGAGGCAACCAGGGGTCCAGCCGGCGCGGGGGGCTCTGTGTACGTTTGCCTCTTGTCAGCCATTTTTGATTGCCACGTAACTTTAGTTAGAAAGCTGCCATTGATGTTTACCTATGCCCTGTTTCTCACGCAGCTGGAGGATGCGTTTCTGCAGAACCTCGAGCGCATTCATATCGAAATTGGGGGATCTGCACGAACAGTAAAAATAAGAAGAAGAAGACGTTAGGCGGTCTGACGAACAGTGGCAAGATGAAGTCTTGTGTAATAGACTGAATGGACTAACCTGATCAACATCTGGCTCATGAGAAGCAGGAACTGGTGGTAGAGAGTAAAGCGCTGAGGGAGCTGCATGCCGCCCGCCTCGTCGGTCATCTTGTGGTACATGGTGCGCCAGCGGATCTCTTTGCTCTTGGTCTTGTCTTCATAGTGGGTGCGGATGTCAATGATGCTGCGCTGGAAGCAGGGCAAGAGAAGGTCGAGGTAATCAAGCAGCACGGGAACGCGGTTTGGGTGGGTGCGGGTCTGCTCGAGCAGCTGCAAGAGCACGGTGCCGCATTTTCTGATCTCGTCGGACAGGGCAATCATGTGCGGGTGGAGCGGCTCGGCGAGGAAGCTGCGGAGATTGTCGACGCATCCGGCCACGACGTTCGCCGTCATGGCCTCGCCGTAGCATCCGCCCAGGAGCAGGGCTGCACGGCCGCCGTCGTTCGGCGGAGCGCCCGGTGGAACACCCAGTGGAACGCCCCCTTCTCTCATCTTGCTGAGGGGGGATGGGGGGGTCGAAACGAAAGAGTCGAGGCCTTGGATATGCGGCAGAGCTGACAGGAGACGCGCGATATCAAGAGAAATAGAGGGTATTAATTAATGGTAGATAGACGAGAAGGAAAGCAAATGAATGTTGTAGACAAAAGAAACAGGCAAGAGGGCAACGTCAGTGCTCGTCAAGATATCATGGTTGCAGTCGTGCAGGGCTTCGGAGTGATGTGACAAAGGGTCGTTTGGCAGCGTGGACCGTTTGCTCGCGGTGCTCGTCACGCAACAGTGGTGTCGCCTTCAGCGTAGCAGCCTCCTGTTCATCGGCCACCAGACCTCGGCCACTTGCTCGCCTCCCCGCCCCAGCCAGAGGAGGTTGAAGGAAGGCCTTGACTCTTGATCCGGACTGAAGCTTATACCCGGCAACAGCGCAGGCCAGTGAGAGCGTTCAGAATTCAGAATCGATGTTAGCCGGCCGCAGGAAGAGGAGGTGTTTGGCTGATAGGCTGCGTCGACACTCTCTGGGGGATGTCCGAGTAGAGGGATGTCGTGGTGCTGTTATAGGCAAGCTGCAAGAGGAGAAGACCGTACTCCAGCGAAGAGCAGCGAAGAACAGAACACTCCGGAGACCCCACAGACCCAGAATATCGTGATCCCGCTGTGCGGAGAAACGGCTCGTCTGGCGGAATGCTCCAATGCCAGAGGAGAAGCGTTTGGAAAACAAGCGAAGGTAGCGCCGTCGACGGGTTGGCTGGGAGGATGCGCGTGAGAGATGGTGTAAGTGCTTGTGTGTGTGTGTCGTGTGTGTCGTGTGTGTTGTATGTGGTTCTGTGTGTGGTTGTGTGTGTGGTTGTATGTGCGTGTGAGACTCGAGGAAGCGAATGATGCTGGAATCACGTTACGGAACGCTGCGTGCGGGATGGGCGGAAGACAGCAGAGACGAGATAACAGAAGAGAAAATTACTGGGAATGTGCGAGCCGGGCGGAGATGTGTGCCTCTGTCGCTTGGCCTGCATTGGGCTGCACTTTTTTCGAGCGAGCTCTGCACGAGTAGCGGCCGCAGCGGTGCCCAACAAAAACCGACGTTTGGATGGGAAAAGCAGGGCCGGCGAAACGGGGGAGGGGAGAGAGACGACAGGGAAAGCCGCCTGTTTTTTAAACCTCGTGCGCGTGCATTGGCTTCCTCTTTTTTTTCTCTTTCGCTTTTTTCGTTTTTTTCGTCGCTCCGCTTTCTGCTTCCGGCAGTCTTCAACCCTCTTTTTTCGGTCTCGTTCTCGAATGGCACACAATGCACGGAACTGACGTGTCCGGCCAGCGATAGGCTCGTATGCGCTGCAGCCGTAATCAAGCTCGCCTTTTCTGGTGGACAATCCGCCGTCGAAGGAGGGGGACTGAGCTGGCCCTGCAATATTGCTTGCATTCAGCCAACGGCGGTCGTCAATGCAGTAAACAGGAGACCGGAGCCAAGCAGCATCTTATATCGCCGGAAAGGCTTCTTTCGTGGCTGGCGTCTTGGCTGCCGGCTTTTTGGGAAAGTTCTCGTCTTCTCTGCGTGATTCTGCTAGGCTTCATTTCGACTGTCCGGCTCCGTCTCGCAATTTCTGCCTGCTGAGCGGGATAGGCGAGACCGGACAGGTAGGCAGCAGCAGGGAAGAAAAGGCCACCCCGGTGGCCGAGAACCGGAAAACACGGGCTGACAATGGCGTCGCCAGCAGGAGAGACACGGAACAAGAGAATGTGGTGATGGAGGGGGCCGCGATGGGAGGGGGGGGAAATGAGGGAAACAGGCAGACTCGCCCAGACGCATGACAGTGGGCAAATCGAGCCAAGGAAAAAGAAAGACAAAGAGGAAAAGCCCGCAGGAAGACCACTGGCCACGACGGATGCCACGAAGCCAGAATGCGGACCCATTTTGGAGCGACCCAACCGGCCGCTGCCCGCTCGCAGCGTGCATTAGTATAGCCTTTTTTGAAACGAATAAGCTTGAAGCGCAGGCCAGAAACACGAGGAGAGGGCGCCACAGAAGAACGCAGGTTCACGAAAACGGAAACGGCTGGCTGCAGAACGCGTGCTGGCTGGCGTTGGGGGCGGAGAGACCGAAAGCGAAAACTGTGAAATGAAGACGAAAATACAGAACGGGAGCGAATATCTCGAGATGCGTCCTATTTTGCGTGTGAGTGTGTGGAACATGTCTCAGTCGGACACAACAGAAAGAGGATATGGCGACCCTTTGTGGCTTCCTTCTTCGACAAACGAGCTGGACGTCTTGGCCAACGCTGTAATTACTCATTGGCTCTCGTTCGTCTCCTGCAGTCGTTCCTTCCTTGCTGCTGCCTGTTTTTTTCAGCTGGTGGGCTCATGCACAGGGAAACAAAGGTGAGATGGACCAGTTGTTCCTTCCTGCTGCAGCACGTTTAAATGCGAGGGAGAAGCTGCATGCAGATAGTCCTATGCGAGGTCAGGTGAGACGGCCCCAGCAACGGGCTGCTGGCCATGTTCGAGGCGCAGAGCCTCAGTGCCAGGAGGTAGCAAGCGAGGAGTTAAGACAGCAGAGCCAGGAATAGAGAAAGCGGGCTAGAGCCATCTCAACTCTTGAGCTCGCGGGATGATGCCTGCGCGACCAAGCGTAATTCCCAGTCGGCACACAAGCACGTGAGACAGCGCGCGGCCACAGCACGGAGCAGCGTCTCGACAATAATAACCTGAGGCATCAACTTTGCTATAGCGTCGCATCACAGCACAGCACACATCACGGCAAGTCGATGATCGTTCGCGCACAAGCCATTTTCACCATAACTATTGACTAGTTGTACACATGTCCTTTCCCAACTCCTCGCCTGCCTTCATCTGCTGTCGGACGAACAGGCGCAGCGAAGACAGGCAGAGAACAGCAAGGAGCGGCAGAAGAGGAAGAGGACGGGGCTGCCTTGCCTGTCTGAGGCAGCCTAGATTGTCGTGACCCGAGTAAATTCAAATAACCCTCATACATTCCATAACGAAACACACAAAAAGAAACAGGTAAAGTAAAAAAGCAACAGTGAAAAAGCAACCAGCCTTTGACAGTGACCAGAGAACGCACATAACCTCATTCCCGTGTCATTTGTCCTCGCGCCACCGCCCCATCCATACCGGTGAAACACATGAATAATAAAACAAAGAAAACCCGACAAGCGACAAGATGTCAATTGTTTACGACTGCGACGGTGTTAGACGTTGTTGCATGAGGTCGGAGCAGTGGATGGTTGGGTGGGAACTCACGTTGTAGGCAGCCTTCTCGTCCTCGTACCGCTTCTTGTCGGCGGCGGCCTTGGCCTCGTACGGGGTGCGCTGCTTGTCGTTGAGGGCCTTCCAGCGCTCACCGAGGATCTTGCCGACCTGGCCGAAGGTGATGCCAGGGTTCTCGTCGCGGACGTTCTCGCGCTGCTCGTTGGCGAAGAACATGTAGGCAGACAGACCGCGCTTGGGGGCGTTGGGGTCCTTCTTGCCACGGCGCTTCTCGACCTTGCCGGTCTTGGTCTTTGCTGCGGCCTTAGGCATGTTGCTGGGAGGTGTTAGGAACGTGGCGATGCAATGTGAAGAAGACAGGGCAATGCCTGAGGGTGGCGTCGAGTGAAGCGAATGATATGAACAGGGCAGGCCAATACACTGTGCAGACTTCCACACGCAAGTGTAAGTTAAGAGAGGCTGAAGGTAAGAGAAGAAAAAAATGAGGTGCACAAAACGACAAGTCAAAAATCCGACTTTGCACTTTGCGCAACTCATTCTCTCGCCTCATCTCATGCCCCAGCAAATGGCGACGGCGCTCTTTCAACGGTCGCTCATGCGAATGAGTTGAATCGCTCAGGAGACGCGACCAGACTCATCGCAATTGCGATGCGAATGAAGAGCAAGAAGAGAAAACGGGCTTCCGAATCTCAAGTGCCGGTCGCATTTCTCGCGCGAGACGCATCTTGTCAATTGAATTGATTGACAAAAAGCGGCCGCACAGCGATTCTGGGGCCATGATGCAAGCCTGGCCGATTGTGGTGGTGCTGGCCGCTGTTGTGGTGGCGACGACCGTGGCGATGGCGATGCGCAAAAAAAGCGTTGTAAACAAAATGAGACTGCTCGTCTTTTTTTTTTGTTGCTGTCGCGCTTTAATCGCGGCCTTGCTGTTGCGGGTGGACCAACGCGGGCGAAGCTGGCGAGCTTTGCAAGGGGATTGGGAAATGGGCGCGCGCGCAGGCGAAGAGGCGACCCAGGAGCTGTCGCGCGCGCAAAGGCAGAGCAGACGACAGAAGAGGTCTCGCGTTTCCCAATCGCCCCAAAAAGAAGTCCACTGGACCGCAAAAGACGGGAAAAGCGACAAGAAAGACCAAGAAAGAAACGAAGTGCAGAGCGCGAGGGGAGTGACTTGCGAAATGCCGCAGACGGGGGTGGACGCTGAGGTACTTACAGGATTGTGGTGGATTGGAGTGATTGTGAGTGAATATAAGAGAGGCGCGGGTTTGTATGGGACGATGCGAGGCTTTCGCTGTGCGATTTTTTGCTGGGGGAAGCTTTTGTATGGGAGATTTTGCGTGCAGAAAAGAGAAGAGAGAGAAGAGAGGAGAGAGGAGGAGAGAGTATGTGGGCGTAGGGAGGAGAGAGAGGGCGGGCCTTTTTACTATGGGCTGGCTGATTGAGAGGGAAGGGCGGGCGGCGGGCGCGCGCGCGCGTGGGCAGAGAGGGAGAGAGGGAGAGAGGGAAAGAGGGAAAGAGGGAAGGAGGCGGGGGTGGGCGTTGCGTGTGCGTGTGCGGGTTGTGTGCGGGTTGTGTGGTTTGTGTGGTTTGTGTGTGTATCTTACGCGTGGGTGTGTGTGAGTGTGCGCAGAAATGAGAGCGCAAGGGCAGGAACGAGGGCGCCCGCCGTGCCTTCCTGCGCGCGCTGGGTAGGTGGGCGGTCCTCAAACCCCCCAAAATCAGAGGGATGGGCGCAGGGGAAAATGGGGGTGGCAGGCAGGAGGGGTGGGCAGCTGCGGCGGACTGATCTGGGGGCAAAGCGTGTGATTTCTCCGTGCTCTGGCCGTCGCTCAGACACCAAGTACAGTACTTGTCATGTTGTACTGCGTGCCGCCCAAAATTTGTACTGTGTACTTCCAAACCGGCCAAATCGCATACTAAATCCAGCTCCTGCCTGTACTGCGCGCCCATCTCGCCGGCAGCCAGCGCCAGGCACTAAGCAGAGCTGCAGCAGAGACACCCAGCGCTCAGCGCATACAACAAGGCAGTGTCACCGCAGCCGGGAGTAGGCAACCTCTTCTGCGTCGAGGCCGGTTAGGGCGTGTTGTGCGCAGGCGTCGATATAGTAGTAGAGGAGCGGCGCTCTCAGCGTAGTTAGAGATAGACCAGCGCCTCTGCAGGTGCTGCCTCTGCATCGCCTCAAGGAAATTTGTAAAAATAAAAAATAAAAATAAAAATAAATAAAGAGCAGATCAATGCCAATTCCCCTCCTTCTCTCCCTCTCTTCTTTTTGCTCTGACTTCCATCTTCTCTCCAGACTGCTCTCGCAACTCTCGCGCGCCGTAGCTGCGCCAACACAAGATCTCTCTTATTGCCCGTGCCGCAAAAGCACGGGAGGAATGGGCGCTGTCAACATCGGCCGCAGCTCTCTTAACGGCCGCCCTTGATTGGACGTTTGTTTATTAGAGCGAAACCATCCAACCGCTCTCATTGCCTGGTACTTTAATTACCCACGTCTAGCATGTATCTCCGCGCCAACGCGGTTATGTACTTGTACCTTGCAACATGTACCCCGACACAAGTACCCTGCCCACCTTGTACCGCCCTGGGTGTACTTTTGTCTGCGTCTCTGTTTGTCGTCTCCTCTTTTTCTACTGCTCCTGAGCTCACGCAGAAATCAACCGCCTGCGTTAGCGTCTCACACGGGGCCCCCTTACCTTCCTCCATCCCGCCTTCCCTTCTTTCCTGCCTGTTTCTCTAGCCAGCAGTTGGCTCGAGTAGGGCGAACCGCAAACCGTACGGGCAGCCAGCCTCATCCTCGCAGGACTCGATCACATCTCCCTTCGAGACACTACGACGTACGAGTATTGGCAGCTGGGCGTCATAGACACAAGGGCACCGTAAGCAGTCCAGTGCGAAGCAAATTGCACTCATGCTCCTTGCAGCAGCTCTCTCTTGGAGCAAAAACTGCGTGCTCGTTCTTTCCTATCAAGTCATGCTCCGTAAGCTATCTTGCCTTCCGTAGACGTTAGGGAGGAGCAGGAAGGAACAATGGAGGAGAGCCTCCGCGCACTGGTAAGATGCATATTCGCACCAGTTCTGCTCGTACAAGCAGCATAAGTTGTGCTTCCCATTCTCGTGGCTGGGAAGAGGTGCGCCTCGCTCTCTCACTCATGCGTCTCTCTGCTCTCTCGGAAGCATGGTCAAGGAGGTGTGTGCGCCTGAGAAGCTGTAACAGCCTAGTGCCGTGATTCCGCTCGTGGACAAAAAGACACAAAGCCGCACCGTGTGCGATTTTTGTTTTGATACATGGCCGCACGCAGAGTAAGGGCCATGTTCCGTATGGAGCAGGAGCGACGGCAGACGTTAGCCTACGCGTATTTTCCGGCAGAGGCATGGAAAGGGGGAGGGGGCACAAAAAGGAACAAGGGAAAGCGCGACAGAGACACAGCTCACCCCCATGAGCTAATCTGGGCCTAGCTATGGGTACTTGCCTTTTCCTGGAGGATACTTTGGCAGGAGAGAGTTGCTGGGGGGGAAGGGGGGTGTACGCAAGCAGGAGCTGCCATTCGCTGAAAAAATAGGAGCAGTTTCTATTATTGTTTCCGAGCTCTTATTTTCATTTTCTCGCTGCCATTTTTTCTTTTTTGCTTGCCTTGCCTATTCTGGCCACGGACGTTTTGGGTTGATTTTGTCAGAGCTCCCCAAATCACAAAATCACGTGCACTCGCAATAAAGTCGGACGCGTCAAGCTCGGGCGCGTCTTGCCTCCTACACACACCAGGCGTGACCCGCGTCTGCGTGCTGCTCGAGACGACGACAGCTTGCGATATTCGTGAAGCTTATGCAGATGTCTATTCCGTAGATACGAGTACAAGTAAAAATAGAGGTGTGCCACACCCCGTAGCAGAACTGCCGCCATGCTTGGCGCAGACCTCGTCGCGGCCGGACGACTGGCCACAGCGCCTGGGCCGGCGTGGGTGGCGGCCGTGTTGGTACGAGCAGACCTGCGCAGGCATCTGGCCCCCCATCTCGGCAGTGTATGGCCTCCGTGGCGTGGTCTGATCCAGCCCACCTCGCCGGGCACTGGTGCGTCTCTGTTGTTCCCATCAGGCTCGCCGCGCAGGCCCTGCCGCAGCCGCCGCCGCCGCCGCTCTGTCGCGCGCGTGTGAGAGAGCGCCGTACATATAAGCTCTGCTGCTCCATCCTTGGTTCCCTGTGCCTGCTTGCCTGCCTGCCCGTTCCGCTCTCTCATTCCGGATCCAGCACAATATCACGGAGCGCCGCATCGCGCGCCCAGTCCACCCCGCTCCCCACGACAATCGCGCTGGCCGCGCCCTTGATCAGCTTCCACCGCTGGCGGCTCGCCTTGACCCGCGCTTCCAGCTGCGCCAGCTCTGACGCGGCGCCGCTGTCGTCGTCGTCGTCGCCATCGGCTGCCGTGGTGGGCTGCTCCGTTGCCGCCGCCGCCGCCACGAGCTCGCGCACCTGCGCGGCCAGCTGCGCGTTCTGCTGCTCGACATCGCGGCACTCGGCTGCCGTCGCCGCGTGCTCGTCAAGAACGGCGCGCCGCGCCGACGCCTCTCGCGCGACCGCCTGCGACGCGGCGTCGCGCTGCTCGACCGCCGGCAGGAGGTCGCGCTCGATGGGCGAGGCCTGCGTCGCGCGGTGCACGGCCTTGAGGACGGGGCTGGCCGTCAGCACGCCGTCGACCACCTCGTTGCGCAGGACGTAGGCGGCGCGCGCCTCGAGGAGCTGCTTCTGCGCGGCCTCGACGTCCGCGGGAGAAGAAGAAGAAGAAGAAGATGCGTCTGTCGGTTTTTGGTTAGCGTCGTCTGCCGTGCCCGGGGCTTCCTTCGCGGCCTCTCTGAGAGCTTCTCCTCCCCTCAATTTTGGAGGCCCTCCCTCCGCGCATCCTGTCTTTCTGCGTCGTACCTCCCGCGTGAGATTCACGAGCCTTCAGCAGCGCAATCTCGAGTCGTAGAGCCTTCAGCTGGTCGTAGAGCGCCAGCACGCGCGTCTCATCGTCTGAGAGAACCAATGCCGCCGCCGCATCCGCGTCTGGCGCGTCGCCCATGGCCGTGTCTTTCTGTTCAGCCGCCATGGCGAGAATGGCGAAATCAAGGTCTGGATGCCAAATGCATCCGTTCTCTCTTTTGGCCACTAAACAGCGTTCTTTCGCTCTCTCCCTCCGCTTGTTGACCTCGGCGGAAACCGACGCGTATCGCGAGGTCGCTGTGGCTGGTGCATTGACCCCAAGTGTGGCGCATAATTCCGCCGTGCCCACTGGTGGTTCAGCGCTGCTCCAAGCACAGCTTCGGTGAGGCCAACGACAGCGCCTGAGTACTCCGTACACCCAAGTGTTGATAGCCCACACGGGCCAACGCCTTCAGGTGGGCTTTTCACAGATCATCTCGTAAGTTGTCATTTGGCTAGGATTGTTTGGTTTATTTTGAAAAATGCCCCATTTTTAGCATGTTTTGTCACGTGCGTGGTCACGGACTCCGACCAAAATTGGGGAGCATTAAGGGACATTGACAGCCCGCTCTAGTCACGAGGCAGCCGTCACGCTAGCGTACTTAGTTAGTCAGTTGGGCGGGAAGCACATGCAGCCTGCCCTTCCCTCTAATCTCTAGGCGCGCCTTGAATATGCACATCGGCCTGTCTCGTTGCCTACCTCCAGACTACATACAGCCAACCACAACAGCAACGAGCGGAAATCTTCAGGGCGCCGTCCCGTCCTTTCCTTCCAAGCTCGCAGGTCATGTCTTGCGATGGCCAACCAAGTGTTGATAGCCCACACGGGCCAACGCCTCCAGGTGGACTTTTCACAGATCATCTCGTATGTTGTCTTTGCTTCCCCGTCGTGGCGTCTCCTAGCTAACCCGTCCTCTTGCCCGCGCAGACTCGATGATTTCAGGGCGCTCGTCAACCGCCAGACTTCCATTCCGACCGAATGCATCATTGCCCTCACGCCTCAGGGGAAGCCCCTCCGGCTCGCCGCCTTCCAGACAGAGAAGGAGATCTACGTCTACGATGCGCGGACGACGCAGGCAGATGCGGCCGGCGCTGCCGCCACGGCCAACCTCGAGATCCCTCTGCCGAAGCGCTACAACGTGTCCAACCCCCCCAACGATCTTCGCGACCAGCGGTCTCTCGCCGCGTGGCAGGAGCTCTTCCACGCGCGGCAGAAATGGGCGGCTGCCGTCGCCGACGACTGCTCGACCAAGGCCGGCACCGCGCAGGAGCGGTACGCCGAGATGGACGCCATGATGCGCTGCCTCGATGCGGCCGTGGCCAACCTGGAGGCGGTCGTCAAGGGCGTCGAGGCCAAGTTCACCGACATCAAGAAATGGGTCGGCAGCGCGCAGGCAGACTACAGCGGCCTCGTCGAGCGCTGGGAGCAGTACCTCAATCTCGCGCGGAGCGTCTCCATATCGCCCGCCATGCTCCGGTTCATGACGGGCCAGGACCGAGGCGCTGCCTCCAAGGGAGCGCTGACGCGGCAGCCGCAGCTGAAAGTGACGCTGGAGGACTTGGTCGACCTCGAGACCGCGCGGAAGGCCGGAAAGCTTGCCCCCGGTGCGCTGCGCCGGTTCAACACAAAGATTGCGGACCTCGAGCGTGCTGCCCCCCAGCTCTTTCAGGGGTGCGACGACGTTCTGCAGGGCTTCGAGCGCACGGTCGACCGCTCGGCGCTGTCCCACGAGGGCGAGTCTGCACAGCTGCTCCAGGACATCAAGGCCGTCGCCAATAAGATTGACACCGACTACCGGACGACGCTGGAGTACTCGAACTCGACGCGCGACGTGCTGCAGGCATCCAAGATTGCCGCCACGCACACAGAGCGCCTGCTGCCCAGCATAAGAAACCGGGCCCTGGAGATGGACGAGATGTTCCGCTACGCCACGCAGTCGCGCAACGCCCTGGCTGTCGAGGCAGTCGACTTTATGCGCACCATCACCGACCTGACGAGCCTCAGCAGCGACGTCAAGGCCCAGATTGCCGCGGTCAGCGAAGAGGAGGACATGGCCCATTTCGACTATCTCCGCCTGGTGCAGCAGATTCCCTTTGTGTATGCGTCGTTTGTGAGCGAAGCCATCAAGCGCCGCGAATGGCTCGACAAGGTGAAGACCGACTCGTCGACGCTCGCCAACGAGATGGCCCTCTTCCACGACGAGGAGGTGAAGCGCCGAAAGAAGTGGCAGAAGTCGGTCGGCAACCTGGCGTACGGCCCGCCGTCGACGTCCGCGGAGCACCAGGTGGCCGGGCTCGAAGTCAATCTCCTCGGCGAGGAAGCCGACTGGCCCAGCGTTGCACGAAAAGACTTGGAGGACCTTTACGACGTCCTGCAGCGCCAAAAGGCGGACGGCGATCTCATCGAGGACATTGGCAAGATGATTGCCGAGCTGCACGCGCCGACGAAGCAGCAGTCGAAGCGTATCAAGGCGTTCAAAAATGGCAGTGTTCACGAGGCGGCCCTAGGACGCAGCGGTCTCCTGATTCGCGGAGACGACGACGTGCTTCGCAGCCTGCAGGACGACAAGACCAAGGTCGAGAACAAGCTGAAGACGGCGGAGAGCAGGGTGCGCCGGCTCGAGGATCTTCTGCACCGCCAGAGCCAGACGTCCCGGGCCAGCCTCGGCGGCGTATTCCAGGCTGCCGTGCCGAGCCAGCAGTTCTCGGAGAAGACCGAGTCGACTACGGGGTCGGTCAAGCCAGGGACCCCGCGGGTGCACGACCGCCGGACGTCGCTCGAGAGCGGCGGCGGTGCCGCCGCCGCCGCTGCTGCCGCTGAGCTGCGGGTGGCACAGCGCATTCAGCAGCTGGAGGCGGACCTCGCTGCGGAAAAGGAGCGCTCGGCCGCCTTTGAGAAGGACCTGCAGGCGCGCACGTCCGAGAAGACCGAGATCCTGGGCCAGATGGACGAGACCAACTCGACCAAGAAGGACCTGCTGGAGAACCTCGAGGCCCTGAAGAAAGAGTTCACAGAGGAGCGCAAGTCGCTGGAGGACGAGATCAAGCGCCTGCAGACGCGCCTCGAGGACACCGAGGACGAGATGGAGCACTTTGGCGAGTCGCGCGAGAACGAGAAGGCGACGTACGACGAGAAGATGCGGTCGCTGCAGACGGAGATCGAGCGCCTGACCAAGGAACACCGCGACGAGGCGCTCAAGAACCAGGGCCAGGTGGACTTCCTGCGGAAAGAAACCAAGCTCCAGCGCGAGCAGAACGAGTCGCTCGAGAAGCAGGTGCAGGCGGCCCATGAGGAGGCGCAGTCGTCGGCGAAGCGCATCCAGGACGCCAAGGATGCCGAGGAGATGTACGTCCGAGGCTTCCGCGATCTCCACGACCAGCTAGTTTCCAGCGACGGCAACAGCAGCAATGGCAGCGGCAAGGCGACCCCGCCGACCGATGTTGCCGACCTCATCGAGGCGGTCTCGGGCAAGCTGGCCGACGCGCTCTCGCGCGTGCAGACGACCGTCGGCGACATGGTCCTCGTCCGAGCCGACCTGGAGCGGGCCGAGGCCGCGAACCGAGACCTGCGCGACGAGATGACCTTCTCCAAGGAGACCCTGGCCGGCGAAGAGACGGCCGCGCGGCGCCTGCGCGAGAAGCTGACGGAAGAGAAGGCGCGCGTCGCCGCGCTCGAGGAGGAGCTGACGGAGAGCCGCGCAGACCTCAGCCAGCTGCGGACCAAGATCGCCGACGGCGAGACGGGGTCGGAGACGCTCCGGAAGCGGCTCGAAGAAGAAGAGAAGAAGGTCCTGAGCCTGACCGACGACGTGGCCGCGAAGCAGTCGCACCTCGGCAGCGTCGAAGAGGAGCTGCGCATGTTCCAGGACAAGCACAGAGACGCGCAGTCCGTCCTCGCCAGCCTGACGCACCGCTTCGACGGCCGCACGCTGCGCGCCAAGGACCTCTCGCAGCGGCTCTACACGCAGAACGACCGCCTCTGCCGCCTGCTCGAGCGGCTCGGGTTCTCGGTGAGCCGCGACGGCGACTCCGGCACCATGGTGATCCAAAAGGTGCCGCGGGCGGAGCGCTCCGCGCTGCTCGGCGGAGAGGGCGGCGGCGCTTCTTCCCTCCTGCGGCGGTCGGCCGTCATGCTGCCGCCGGCGGCCCGCGCAGGCGAGTCCCCGCCCACTTCTACCCCGGCAGCAGCAGCAGCAGCAGCAGCGGACAACGCCGCCGACGTGGGGCTCCTGTACTGGATGAACAGCGCGGACGGCGAGACCGAGGCGGCCAAGTACGCAGAGTACATGGCGGCGATCGGCAGCTTCGACATCGACGCCGCGTCCGAGACGATCTACCGGCGCGTCAAGGAGGTCGAGCACATCGCGCGCAAGCTGCAGCGGGACGTGCGCGGCTACCGCGACAAGGCGCACGCGCTGCAGAAGGACGCCCACGACAAGATCGCCTTCCGGCACTTCAAGGAGGGCGACCTCGCCCTCTTCCTGCCGACGCGCAACCAGACCAACGGCGCCTGGGCCGCCTTCAACATCGGGTTCCCCCACTACTTCCTGCGCGAGCAGGAGGCGCACCGGCTCCAGAACCGCGAGTGGCTCGTGGCGCGCATCACGCGCGTCCAGGAGAAGGTGGTCGACCTGTCCAAGAGCCTGCAGCAGCAGCAGCACCAGCAGCAGCAGCAGCGCCCGGCCGAGGAGACGGCGTCGCTCAACACCGAGGGAGACAACGACAACGACAACCCCTTCGACCTGTCCGACGGCCTGCGGTGGTACCTGATCGACGCGGTCGAGGACAAGCCGGGCGCGCCGTCGACGCCCGGCCTGGGCAAGAGCACCGTGGCGGCGAACAACGTCGAGGCCGTGGCCGACATCCACACGCACGCGCGGACGGCCTCCCTGGGCCGCGGGCTGGGCGGGCTGGGCCTCGGGGGCGGGCGGCCGACCGGGATCGACGGCGTCAGCAAGACGCTGTCGCGGAGCCTCGAGAGCCGGCGGTCGAGCACGAGCTCGCGGAAAGCGGCGCCGCTTGCCGCTGCCGCTGCCGCCGCCGCCCACGGCGCCGGTGCCGGCGCTTCTGCTCTGCGCGGTGCCGGCGGCACGGCCGTGGCG
>WNYD01000321.1:0-19915 GCA_021396205.1 Sporothrix brunneoviolacea
AGTACGTGCGGCTGCCGGCCGACCAGGTCACGTACATCGACGCGGCGGCAGCGCACGACGTGGACCCCGCGGCGGTCGCCGGGCTGCACTGCTGCGGCGCGACGGCGCTCAAGATGCTGCGCCAGTCGGGCGCGCGCGCGGGCCAGACGGTGCTCGTCAACGGGGCCAGCGGGTCCATCGGGTCGGTGTTTGTGCAGCTGTGCAAGCTGCGCGGCATCCGCGTGGTCGCCGTGGCCAGCGGCGCGAACGAGGCCCTGGTGCGCGGCCTGGGCGCGGACGAGTTCGTCGACTACCGCGCGCACGACCCCCTGCCGGCCTACCTGGCGCAGGCGTACGGCCACCGGCCGTTTGACTTCGTCTTCGACTGCGTCGGGTCGCAGGCGCTCTACGCGCAGTCGCCGGCCTACCTCGCGCCCGAGGGCGCCGTCGTCAACGTCGGCGCCGTGCAGGACGGCTTGGCGGCTTCCGCCCTCAACGTCCTGCGCAATCTCTGGCTGCCCGTCTGGCTCGGCGGCGTGCCGCGCCGCTACGTCACGCCCAGCGCGCTGCCCAACCGCGACGACGCCGTTTATGTGGCGCGCCTCGTCGAAGACGGCCAGCTGCGCATCCCCGTCGACTCCATCTTTGCCATGGAGGACGCGCGGAGCGCATTCGCCCGCGTCGCCACCAAGCGGGCGCGCGGCAAGGTCGTGATCAGAGTCCGGGGGGATTGACGGGCGAGGAGGCATATGCGTGCATTGATGATTATGGCAGAAAAACGAAGCACTGGGGAGGGAACATCAGGGAACATCAGGGCTGAGATTGTAAGGAGAACTTTTAGCTTATACGACTAATCTCTACACCTTGCAGCATAGCTTCAGGGGTGCAACAAAGCACGCACAGCTCAATTTCCTTGTTCGTCGCCTCGCCTCTCCCTGTTCGCCAGCACACCATCTGCCTCTACTTCCACGCGAGCATCTCGCACTGCAGCGTCGCAAACCACGCATCTTGGGTCGCGGCCCATTCCTTCACGGCCTCTCTGGTCTCCTGGGTCTCTTCCTCACTGATGCCGGCCTTTCGCCAGTTCTCGTAGAAGGGGTCGCCCGGCGTCAGCTGGCCCGCCGCCCGCCAGGCGAGCCAGTTTCGCGTCTCTGGCCCCGTAAAGGTCGAGCTGCCCGCTCCGATCTTCACCTTGACGCTGTTGTCCGTATCGAAGCCGGCGCTGCGGTAGAATTCGGGCATTCTCGCTCCGTTGGTATCCGTCGTCTCGTCGTATGCTCCTCCGCGCAGAGTCTTGGCCAGATTGTCTCCCCACAGTCGGTTGAGCTGAAACCGCTTGGGGTGAAAGTGGCTGAACCCGGCATCGCGCGAGGCCAGGATGCCGCCGGGCTTGAGGACGCGGCGCATCTCGACCAGCGCCTGGCGCGGCCCGTCCGGCAGCGGCATGTGGCCCAGCACCTGGGAGGAGTAGACGACGTCGAATGTGTCGTCCGGATACGGCAGCCCCTCGAGGACATTCCCCTGCGCGAACGTGATGGACCCGGCCCCCTCTGCTGGGATATTTGCGGCGGTCGCCACCGCTTGGGCCTTCTGCAAGACTTGCTCGGAGAGGTCGAGGCCGACGACCTTGCCTTCGGTCACATACTTGGCAAAGCCGGCCGTGATCGTGCCCGGTCCGCAGCCCACGTCGAGAATGTGGTCCGTCTTCTTGAGGTAGGGCAGCAGAAACCCGCCATCCGTCTCGGCGGTGCGCGTTTCCTGAGTAGCTGTGGTGTAGCTGGAATGGCCCTGCTTGTAGCTGCTCTTCTGCTCTTCTTGCGCCATGTTTCCGTCAATTTTGCAAAAGTCGATTGTAGTTGTAGAAAAGTAGTTGTAGAAAAGGAGGAGTTTCTTGGCGTTCAGTTTGATAATTGAAGAAGAGAGAAAGGTTTGTGAAATGCCTTCTGGCGTGGCCCTGGAGGTTATTTATCCTCAGCCATCGGACGCTTCTCGTTATTGACTGTACTCCGTATACTCTGTACGTCGTAGGACTTGTCGGTCCCGCCTTGCCGAATTAGGAAATGAACGAGAAGAACGAGAAGCTTGTTTCACCTAGCCGGATTAGGAAATGAGCGAGGCGAACGAGATGGTCTGCTCTGCGCAGCCCTATTGCGACTCCACAAATTGCTATTTTGCTTCAGCTCGCATCTGAATGTTCGCCGCGGCGAACGCGTGAAGCCAATGCCGGTGGATTTCAGACCGCTCTGTTCCGAAATGCCTCCTGAAAATAGAGTTTTAAAAGCTAAAAAAATAACAATACGAAACTTGGTGGCTAGCAGACTCTAATAAAACAAAAACAGCCAATCCTTTTCTTGTCTCCTCTCGTTTGCCGTCAATAGCAGTCTAGCTGTCTTCCCTCGTCTGGCCGGCGTGCTCCTGTTTCTTTCATCTTTTTCGTATCACCCTTGCCAGTTTCATTCTGTTTCGTCGTCATCTCGCCCTCCGGCTTGACCAGCGTGATCGTCGTCTCGGGATCTTGGGAGTACACCCGCAGCCCCAGAACACAAACCTAGGACAGTTACTATGGACGTTCACTCGTAAAAGAAAAAAAAGAAAGGAAACTCACAGCATTCCAGGGCGACGTCTTGTCGTTTTTCTTATTTTTATTGTGCGCATGGCCGTGGCAGTGGCCGTGGCCGTGATCATGGTCGCTGTCGTCGTCGCTGTCCAACGGCCCACCCTTCTTTTCGCCCCTCTTCTTTTGCGCGGCTAGAGTATCGTCGTCGTCATCGCTGCTCTCGTCCAGCAGGTCGAACTCGTCGTCCTCGGAGTCGGTGTCCGAGTCAAAGTCGGGCTCTGGGACGGGCCGGGGCACAGGTCCTAGATCTGCGTCCGCGTCTGACTCTGCATCGTCTGTGCCAGACTCAGACTCTGACGATGACTCTTCGTCTGACTTTTCTTTTTCCTCCTTTTCTTCTTTCACTTCTTTTTCTTTCGTGCCCTCTTCCTTTTCCTTTCCCTTTACCTTCTCCTCATCCGCGTCCTTCTTCGCATCTTCTTTCTCGTCCCCATTCGTACAATCTCCATCTTTATCACCAGCCTTGCCATCCTCTTCTTTCTCTTTCGTCTCTTTCTTCTCATTTTCCCTTCTCTCCTTCGCTTTTTTCTCCTTCTTTGCTTTTCCCCTACCTTCTCTCCATTCTGACAGCTCTTCCCGGAACTTTTGCTCCCTCGCCCGCTTCCTCTGCGCCTTCTGCCACGCTTTCTTCTCCTTCGCTCGCCGGATCTGCTTCTCGCGCCGCGTCTCCAGCGCCAGGTCTTCGTCCGTCACGCCCGCCCCCTTGGCGTGCGCCGCGTCGTACTGCCGCCCCACCTGACGCAGCTTCTGTGGGTTGGTCTCGGTGGTCTCCCGCACCACCTCGTCGATGGCCGGCCGCTGCCGGTCGCGCCGACCCGTCACCTGCGGCAGCACCTCGTAGCGGCCCGGCGTTGCGAGCTCCACTTCACAGCTGATCGACCGCGCCTCGTGCGCGTTGGGCGCGTGCACAATGCTGAGAATGTCAGCGCCGGCGTCGGCGCTGTCGCCGTCCGCCGCCGCCGCTTGCCTCAGAACAAAGTGCAGCGTGAACGTGTACTGCCCCTTGAGCCCGCGGTAGTAGCGGTCGTCGAGCTGCGAGAGCACCACGACCATCGTGCCGGGCTTCTTCACGTCGATGACAAACCGAGTCTGCAGGTAACCCGCCACCCAGGCGACATCGACGCTCGTCCACTGCTGCACGACCGTCCACTGCGCGTCGAAGAGGCGCGTGCGGTGCAGCCAGCCGAACGTCGCCAGCATGTCCTCGTAGGCCATCCAGAACACGCCGTCGTCGCCGAACGTGTGGCCGAGCTTCGCGATCCAGTAGGCGTTCCACTCCTTGGACCCGTCGGACCAGGGGCCGTGCCACTCGCCGATGCCCGTCCACTCGTCGCGCTCGCCCCAGGGGTTTCTGCACCCGTGTTAGCAGGTGTTCGTAATTGCATAGTCATGGCCACCCGAGTCCGAACCCACCGTATCTTCACCAGGCGGACTTTTGTCTTCCCTCCCTCGTCCTCTGCCTCGACCGCCTGCAGCACCGAGTAGCAGTGGTTGAGGGCCAGGCCGTTGTGGTTCGCGAGCATGCAGTTGCAGCCCAGCACCGACAGCCCAAACACGAACCGCCGGCCGTCGCCGCTGTCTTGGGCGCCGCCGCCACCGTTGGCCAGCTCCGCCCACAGCCGGTCCTTGTCCAGCACGCGGTTCGCCGCCACCGTCGTCGTGACGCCGCCCGTCAGGTCCTCCACGCCCTCGCTGCACCACCCGCCCGCCAGCGCGCCGTAGTCGCCGTGCGCCTTGGCGAACGCCTTCTCGAGCAGCGGCAGCCACGTCTCGTTGGCGTCCTCGCACCGCGCAAACGACAGCGCCTCCGACCCCCGCTGGTACCGCTCGCGGTGCTCGCGCGCGCGCTGGCCCGTGCTGTCGTACTTGTTCTCCGCGAAGTCGCCGTTTTTCAGGTACAGGTTGTCGTCGACCACGACGGCGCACCACGCGCCGTCGCGCTGGAACACGAACCCGTACACGCCGCAGGCCTCGTCGCGCGCCACGCACACGCGCCGCATCAGGTCGGTGCGGTGCGCGATGGTGGCCACGGCCGCGATCCACCAGCAGTCGCCCACGCGGCCCTGGCGCACGTCGGACGCGGCGAAGTTGAGGTCTACGCCGCCGTCGCCGTCTGCGGAGGCTGTGGTGGTAGCCGTGGAAGCGACGGCCCCGGAGGCGCCGACCGCCACAAACACAGGCTTCTCGAAAATCCAATCCACGCGGTGCACCGACAGCGGCGTGTGGATCGGCTGGTGGCCCTCGTCGACGGTGCGCCGCCGCACCAGCCCGCGCAGGCAGTTGTGGCGCGGGTCGTCCTCGAGGTTGAAGTCCGGGTCCGTGAACTTCTCGTTGGTGCGCCGGCACTCGCGCACGATGCGCGCCACGGCGGCGCGGCAGGCCTGCGCGGCCGTCTCGTAGCTAGCAGCGGCGTTGCTGACCGAGGCGCCGAGCGACAGCAGAGGCGATGACGATGGAGCGGCTCCCGCTGCTGCTGCCGCCGCCGAAATGGTCGACCACGACAATGACGCGTTGGAGTCCGGCGTGGTCGGCGGCGTGTTGGCGCCCGAGCGACTTCCTTCGTTCGGAGCGCCCTCGTACGGCCCCATGACCGCGGACACGGGCAGCAGCTGCTTGTACAGCCGGCGCGGAAACACCGACGTGATCTTGCCCGGCTTGCGGGTCTGGAACGACGTCCAGAAGTCGGCGAGGGCCTGCTGCGGCGACTTTTCCTTCTTCTTCTTCTTCCGCCGCTTTTGCTGCGCCGTAGGCGCAGAGGACGACATGATCTGGATGGCCCTCACCACATCGTCACCTGGCGGCGTGGCGTCCAGGATGCGACCGACATTGTGACCGGGCCTCCCACACGGCAGATGCGTTTCCTTGTTCATGGCTTCGGGTTTGGCGTGCGTGTGTTCCATATTTTTTTTACCCAGCTAATCATAGCCTGCTCCTCCCTAAACAGACCGCGGTCTTGCTGGACCTTGAAGATCGCGGCCAGCAGGAGGAATATGCCTCTTTATATCTATTGCCCGTCGTGGAAATCTAACTCGCGTTGCCTTCCTCGTCGTCACGCCTTGTGCGCAACCTGTCCTCCGTCTGTGTGCCCTACTGAGGCCTGCCTCTATGTTACACGCAACAAACGTTAGACGGTGAGCAGTCCAGGTATTCGATCTGCGTTACGTGACCCATCAACGGGTCGGTTTCGTCGGAAAGGCCTCTCTTCGCTTCTCGCCCGCCTCCTGTGTGCTTGTATGCCGGTCACCGGTAGTAATTTCCTGGCCGATTGCCCCTGAGCAACGACACAAAGCGGCAGCACAGAGCGTGGCACAAGCTCACCGCCGCGCACTCTTTTACAACCCGTGTCTCGCCATCAAGGTTTCCATCAGGGTTCCTGGGTGCGGCTTGCGGCACGGGAAGGGAAGAAAACGCAGCAAACGCTTTGAGCTTTCGCTAGTGACGGATGACGCGGTCCTCCAGTGCGGTACGAACGAAGAGCTCGTGTCTCTTGAGAATCATACGTATTATCTGCCGCTCATATTTTTCATCGTTTATATCAGACACGTTGAACATGTACGTGGCCGTGTCGGCAGTTGGTCACTCTAACAACGCACAACGGACGGACAAAGAGAAGAAGAAATACAACCCAATATTCGTTCGAATCTACTCACTGAGAATTTCCTTGCTTAAAGGTGCGTCTGTGCTGTCCCTGCTCTGAGTCCCCCCGTGTGCCTTCGTGTGCCGGCACAGCCACAGAGCCCTATTCTACGCCACCTAACCGACTAGGGTTGTCAATCTTTAGTTCTTCTGGTCCTTTCCCTTCCATACTCTTTAGATGAAGGTGTTTTGTTCCCACTCACGCCAAGACTCTTAGTTGGTTTGGCTTAAAAAGGTCGTACACACCTTTGACGGTCCATGGCTGCCTCTTAGTACGACCCCCTCCAGTCTGCGCTTCCCTACGCAAAGTGAACAATGTAATATAGAATAGAGAACAGAATGATGCTACGGCTTTGTCACCCTGGTCATTTCCTCTGCACCTTCTGGAGTCGATCCGAATGCTTCTTGTACGGTGTTAAATATTGGGATCGTTGCTATATTTGCTGGCATAACTATGTAGGGTACCAGATGGACAAGTCCAATTTGTCAACAGCCAACCGTAAAACAGTAAAAGCAGTTTGAGACTATGAGGTAACAAAGAGCAGATCTATGTGCTGTTGCCATTCCTTCGAGAAAGAATCTCTCCAGACCCGCTATCCTTGTTGAATGCCATACTTCTGCGTTCTTTCTTAGCTCCCTTAAGCTTCCTCAGAAGTGTGTTCGTGGTCTGAATGGTGTGTGTCATTCTTACCATAAAATATTGCTCCCGCCACAGAGAGGGCAGCATCCGGTGCCGCTACGAAGGCAAGCGACGTCGTCTTTGGGACTTCTCTTAGCTTGGTCGGGGATGTCACCCGTCGGTGCCGCCATCGCGCTCATAAGGAGTATGGGGAGATCGAAAATGGAAAGCTTGAACTGCATAGGACGATACCCGAGTGAGTAAACTGCGAGAGTTGGTGGCGTTTCAAGTTGTAAGAATTGCTGCTTCAAAAGATATGAAAGCCTAAGACTTTTTTGCACTTTCATGGCGCTAGTATCATTACTTTATACAATATAAGCATCCTCTATAGATGAGCTGTCAGCCGATATCAGGGTCCCATATCTGTATGAACTATTTTACCATTTCAACGTAGTACCATCCTAACCTATTATCATCAAATATCAACGTATATTCTATAATTAGGAGCCGTAGGGAGCATCCTCCAGGAACCTTTCTCTAAGTCACGACGTGTCGTCGTAATGTACTTCAAATAGCGCCGTGCACTCATTCCTCCAAGTTCCTGGTGACTGTACTGACCGCTTTGGTCGTCTTCAATGTCTTGGTGATTCTCATCATGCTGTCTCTTCCACTTCTTAGAGGACACATCGATCCGACTAGCTCTATGAGCTGTTCAAAAGAAACGTCATTTTTTAGTATGTGCGAATCTTTCAGACGAAGCCATTTGTTCATTTTTACTAATGTTAATGACATCTAGCCCCCATTCTCGACGCCATGAACATGAAGCTAGTCGACCGGAAGACGGAAGGGGCCCTGCGCGACAACGCTTCGGTCTGGCGAATGCCTCCGTCGCCTGACGTAGATACGGCCTGGGACTACCTCTCGGCAGAAGACATGCAACTGATCGCCGTCTCGTCGAACGATGTGCGCAAGTCGGGCAAAGATCCACTGGTCGCCGTCAAGGCACCGCCGTCGTGGGGATACGGGGACGATGCCTACATAGCCCAGGTCGAAGTGTTCCATCAGATTCATTGCCTCAACGAGCTCCGCAAGAACATCTACTACGATCACTACTACGGAGACTCTCCACCCACAGAGATGCACCGGAGCCATACGGGCCACTGCGTGCACATTCTGCTTCAGGCACTGCTGTGCAATGCGGACGTGGGCATCATCACCCATTATTGGGTTCACAACGGTGCGTACTTTGGCCTCGAGACTCGCCCTTTCCCGGACTTCAATACAAACAAGAAACGCAAGGATTTCAATGCTACGACGCGTTGGTTGCGAGGGCAGGGCGGTGTGCATGACCTGGCTAGCAAATTGCCAATCCAACCCCCCCCGACGCGCCCATCCTGCCCGGTGATGGTTATGCAACCCATGGGCGTTTGCCATAATCCGTCTCCTTGTATTACTCGCCGACATAATATCGCTTTAACCCGATCCAGGCTTAATGCTACGTGGTTCACTTATCAGACCCGGAGGAGAGACCCCCTCCTTATTTTTCTGTGCCTCTGTCCTGCGTCTCTGTCCTGCGTCTTGTTTCGCGTGCCCTTGGCTAGAGATAAAGGGAACCTCTATATAAACCGGTCAACCAGCCTGCGGTGTTTTTAAACTACGTGCAACGCTCTTGTGGCGCTAATCCTATGGTCGTTTTTGTTACCTTGTTTTGTCGATTTTTCTGCTAGTATCTCATATCTTCATATCTTTATACTTTCGTATTTTCGTCAGGTTTTCTACATTAGCTCTGCGTCCTCCATCCTTCCTTCGAGCCTAAACATGACGGTCCTCGAGTTTGAGACGTATTTGCTTCACTTCTATGTATCCCCTGCGCGACCTCACGATCAAAATGTGTATTAACAGTGGACTCTTAGGGACGAAGCCTTTAGACAGGCGATTACGGATAACAAAACCGTCCTGGTCGATTTCTTCGCGACCTGGTGTGCGCCTTGCAAGGTCGTTGAACCGTTTTTCGAGAGGCAAGTTTTGTATCCATTAGGCCTACATAGGCGTGGCCTTTATTTCTAACAAAAAGCAGATATTCGCAAGATGACAAGTACACGAGTGTGCAATTTTCGAAAATTGATGTCGAAAAGCTGTCCGACCTTTGCGACGAGCTAGGAATTCTGGCTATGCCGACCTTTGTTCTCTTCAAAGACGGCAAAGAAGTCGAGAAACTCGTCGAACCGAAGCCGACGGACTTGGTCACGCTGATTGAAAAGGGCCTTCAAGCTTAATTGCTGCCTGTTGTATGTACATGTCGAAATCTATGCCTCAAAATACAACAATCCCAACAGGATATGAATTTAGTTTATGAGTTGCGTATCGCAAAGGTCCATGATTGAAGCGAGGCCAAAGTTTTCCGTTCGTACGTGACACACCCGATGCCGCGCATGACACGTCGTCATCGTCTTTGGAAAATGCTGCCTTTGTGAGCGTTCACTTAAGGTAGAATGTTTGTTCCTTCCGTCAGGGGACAGAGTGAGTAGATTCATGTTCTGTTAAAGATACAGAGAGAAAGCAAGTACATCACAGGCACAAGCAAAAACTCAAATCCACATTTATGTCGTGGCTGCTAGAGACTGGCTGGCCGAGCGATCCGTCGAACAAGCAATCGATGTTGCGTCCCTATCACCGCTCCTCTCAAGGCGGTGAAACTGTGTATCATCCCCCTCTCCTTGGACGACGGCAGTTCCATCGTCTCGCATTGTGATTTGGGTTACGGCCTGTCTGCATTGTATGAGATTGTACGTGAGAACAGGGCAGTCTTTCCGTAACGAGCGCTTCTTACGACTGAAGCAAAGAGACAGGGTTTAGGAAGAGAAGTAAGACACTGCCATGAAAAGCCGGCGAAAATAAGAAATTGTAAAAGGGACAGAACTTCAGAGTACGAGAGAGACATCGGAATAGAAGAGCTGTATTTATACGCGGTCGTTAAAGACAATTTTATCCAAGGCTAAACGATGTACGGGCGTGCTATCTTACATAATAGAAACTAAAAGACTATATGTATCCCCAAGCCCAAGGACAGAGAAATGGCAGCTGTATAACTTTAGCTACGGTAGGCGAGATCCACGACCGAGCCGAGCAGGAGTCGAAATGGCTCAAAGAACTCATTACGCTATAAGACCAGTATGTTCTAAAGACGAGCGTCATCCCGCTAAGCCCCGAGCTAGGAAAGTGGATGGCGGTCATAGAAGAACAGATGTTAGAAACTGCGTGGATTGAGTACGAGTACTGGAAGGACGGCGTACGAGACGACCCAGGACAACATTTAAAGCCGGCTTTCTACCCGCATAAGTGACTCCGGGGTGAGGTCATCTAAACTACTGCAACCAGCCAGCGCCATACATGCCCGAAACTCGTCCTCGAGAATATGTAGTGCACTCGATAGTCCGGCTTCACCATCGTATGCAATTGCCCATAGTGCAGGACGGCCAATCCAGACCATATCGGCGCCGAGGCATAGCGCCTTGAAAATGTCGGAGCCGCGACGGACGCCGCCATCGAAATGCTGCACGCCTATTAGCTTTCATCTTCTTTTCCGAGTATTGTCTCATCATAAGTACTTACTATCGGAACGCGCCCTCCCACCGCCGTAGTGATGCTGTGCAATACATCTAGCGTCGGTGGCGCATGATCAAGCTGACGTCCACCGTGGTTCGAGACGAAGATAGCATCTGCACCGTGCTTGACGGCTAGAAGCGCATCTTCGACCGTGAGGATGCCCTTTAGCCAAATGGGAAGCGACGTGATGGACTTGAGGTATGCAATGACATCCCAGGTGAGTGAAGGATCTATGTATGTTAGCGGCTATGCCCTCGTCCGCCTCTGTCCCTCTCTCATCTTACTGCGCAGCATACCGTTTTTGTTAGATGGTGTGGATGGTGTAGATGGCGACGACGTCGTGGTCGTAGCAGTGCCACCTTTGCTCAAGTCCTCTGTCCGTTGGTGAGATCCTGTTTTGACGCCTAAGTTATCCGGGAAGTTGGCCATTTTGAGATGCGGTGGCAGTTTGAATCGGTTGCGCATCTCTGTAAGGCGACGACCAAAGTATGGTGTGTCGACCGTGAGCACGATGGCCTTGTATCCCGCTCGCTCGGCGCGCCGCACCAAGTCGTCTGTGGTCACCCTGTTCTCGAATAGGTACATCTGCATCACGCACTCGCTTGCGCCCTCCTGCCCAGCCGCCAGCCGTGCCGCATCCGCCTGCTTTTTCACATGTTCTAATGATGTCGTGCTGAAGCTGCTCAGGCCCATCACCGTGCCATAAGCGCCACAGGCCCGCGCCGTCGCCTCCTCGCCGTCCGGGTGGGCCATTCTCTGCATTGCAGCCGGGGCGACGCAGCCTAGGTATATGGTGACGAGGGGTTAATACGGCTGGTATGAGAGGAAGAGGAAGAGGCAGCTGCCTATGTTTTCCTACTTACAAGGAAATGGAATTTTATGGCCATCTGGAAAGACTCGTCGTCCGACCCGCAGCGACGCAACATTGCGTAGCACACGTGGCCGGATGTACCACTTCTGGAACGCGGCTCGATTGGCGTGCAGCGTCACGCTGTCTTGGGCGCCACCATTGAAGTAGTCCCGCGCAGTTTTGGGCAGGTACTCGGCTGCAAATTGCTCAAAGTCGTCGATGGAATAGAGCTGCGGCTTAGACGCCATGATGAAAGGGGCATGCGAGGGAGAACACGGAAGCAATCCCTAGCTGGCTCTGGTTGCGCGTTAGCATTGCGGTGCCGTGGCTTTTACGTCCTCCTAGTGATATATACCTACCTATTGAAGGCGGATATTGCCGAGTGAAGACGGATACATGCACCCCTAAGAAGAGAATTCATGTCTGTAAATATCTCTTTATTTTTGTCAAGTTTTGGACGCTGCTTCATGTGCGGAATCCTTAAGCGGCTACGGGAAATAAAAATAAAATCGAATCTCTCCCCAGTTACCCTGACAAATAAGGCATGGCCCCGAGCCACTGAATCATCTGGGCTGGCACTCTCCACGGCCGAGCCGTGCGGGGAACTGGGTCCTTCCCCGGACTGAGAGTACCGGACGTGTGCATGCTCCCGGACGGAGTTTTGCATCCGAATGATTATTTTGTCCTCATCATGTTTCCTTTGGTTCGAGTTCGACGGCTATAAAGGATGAGATTGTTTTCGTCTTGCCAGCCTTGTCAATGTCCTCAATGTCATGATGGGACCCTGATTCTCAACAGACAGACTTTTCTTACTCTATGACCGTCGACGCTGAAATTCACGGTGATGGCGAGATCGAGAAGCCCGACGTGGACCACGCCGAGGCTGGCTCGGTATACGAGGAAGATGCGATTGAGGCCCGCAAGGTGGTGCGCAAGATCGACTTTCGCCTGATCCCACTGCTGCTGATGCTCTACACACTGACGTTCCTTGATCGCGTCAATATTGGTAATGCAGCGGTGTGGAATCTCGAGAAGGACTTACACATGGTGGGCTACGATTACAATGTCGTGGTTCTAGGTAAGCAGAACATGTCTTGTTTCTACGTTTTCTTCTTGTTTGTCATTGCACTCCACTGACCAACAGTCTTCTACATTCCGTACATTCTTTTGGAGATCCCATCCAATATGATCCTGAACCGCGTACAGCCTCGCCTCTGGGTCGGCATTCTGGCTCTCGGCTGGGGCATGTCGGTGACATTCGCGGGCTTCTCCAAGAACATGGGTGGCCTGCTGACAGCACGTGTGTTTATCGGTATCTTTGAGGCCGGTATGTTCCCAGGCTGCCTATTCCTTATCAGCTCATGGTACCGCCGTGAGGAACTCATGAGCCGCATGGCCTGGTTTATGGTTTCCAACGACGTCGCGGGCGTGCTATCGGGTCTGCTGGGTGCAGGGCTGGGCTCGCTCAATGGGAGAGGTGGCTACTCGGGCTGGTCATGGATCTTCTTCGTCGAAGGTGCCATGACATGTTGCGCCGCCATCCTTGCGCTCTTCTTCCTGCCGTCTTTCCCGGAGGAATCGACGTTTCTCAAACCAGAAGAAAAGGCCTGGTACTTGCGGCGGCTTCAACGTGACGACAACAACCGCACTGGTTCGCAGCAGAAGATGGAATTCCGCGGCGTGCTGCGCTCTCTGCGTGACTGGAAGGTTCTCACTGCCGGCGTGCTCTATCTGTCCGTGTGTGTGACGGCGTACTCGCTGTCGGTGTTCCAACCGGCCGTGCTGCAGACCTTTGGCTGGTCAAGCCTGAAGTCGAACCTGCTGACGGCGCCGGTCCGCGCGGTATCTGGCATCGTGTCCGTGTGTGTGGCTTTGTGGAGCGATCGCATACAGAAGCGTGGAGTTTTTTGTCTGGCCGGCTTTCTCATTAGCATCATGGGCAACCTCTTGGTGATGCTGCTTCACAACGGCAATCTGCGCTACATGGGCTTCTACTTTGCGTCCCTCGGCATCTACATCTGTCAGCCACTGGTCATCGGTTGGTGGTACGTACTCTCTTCCTTTTTTTTTTTTTTTTTTTTTTTTTTTTTGGCTCTGTTTGATTTTCTCTGTGTATTGTCCTAACGTCTTTCAAAAACCAGCGTCAACCAGGTTATTGGGTATACCAAGCGCGGTACCGTCACCGCCTTCGCCGTCAGCTGCGGCCAGGTTGGCGGCATCATCTCTGCCGTTGTCTTCCCCAGCAAGAACGCGCCGCAGTACATTCCAGGAATCTCTGTCTGCATTGCATTCCAGGCCGTTGGCATCATCGCTGTTGTCAACATGTGGGTGTGCTGCCGCTGGGAGAACCAGCAACGCGCCGCTGGCAAACGCGATCATCTACGCCAGCTGTCGGAGGAGGAACAAGAGAAGTTGGGCGAGTTGCACCCGGACTTCCGTTATATTCTTTGATGTGTTCAAGTAGTGGTTGTTGCTTGGAGAAGGGAATGTCGTTATCTTGCAGAGCGACAGGGGAGGCTGTATTTGGGATCATATGACGCGTGACCAAAATAAAGATAGTTTGATTATTAGTTGACAATGATCCAATGATTCTGATTTTCGAAGTTGTTGACTTTTGCTTCGCAACATGTCTTGTAGACGGTGATGGAAGACAGTGAAATGGGACTATAAAGCCACATTTGTGACCTTTTGCTCCCATCTCTTTTTTTTCTCAACATACGACAGTGACGGACTCATCCCTCCGTAGTAGTCTGGGGTTCAGGTTGCAGCCTTTTAGTCCGTTTGAATTTTGGAATTGCACAGCCTTTACTCCGTAGTTCAATAATAAATTGGCGGCTTCAAGATTCGGAATTTACGGAGTACACTCCTTGCAAAGTAGAGTCAACGTACGACAGGACTTGCACTAGGGAATGATCGACATCGGAGGAACAGAGCCTTGCTCTCCCTTCGCTACTCCGTATTTCAAGTCTAATTTCTGGGGACCCCGGCTGGTAGACTCGGTGGCAGAGATCCGCGGATAGAGATCCGTGCGGAGTAAACATGGTCTGGTGACTGATTGCGGAGTGTTATCAGCAAGCATCAAGTTTGTTGAGTTGGGGTCGTCATGCAGGCAAAGAGACTACGCGTTGGGGAAGAGAAGCCAAAGTCAAGCTGGGGAAGCATGGCTCCGTCTGAGCCGGCATCCGTCTGAGCCGCCAGAAATACCAATGCATTTACAAATAGATGCAATAGAAAAGACATTGTTTTTGAGGAGCACTACGATGACACTCAATCAAACATCCTGCGCATATCCTACGATACCTGCGTACCGCGATACTCCTCATACCTGCTTGCCATGGCTTCTGAAACAGAAAGTGTTGCTCCGGAGACCTCCACGATGACCACCGGCGCTGCCCTCATCCTACAGGCGCTGGTGGCTGCAGATATCACACACCTGTTTGTGAACCTTGGCTCAGATCATCCAGCGTTCCTGGCGGCCTTTGCAAGCAAGCAATTTGCGGAGCGGATCCATATGTTTACCGCTCCCAATGAGATGAATGCACTGTCGGCGGCATCTGGCTTTGCACAAGTGACGGGACGGCCAGCAGCAGTGCTCGTGCACGTAGAGTGCGGCACATTGGGACTGGCTGGGGCCATTCACAACGTCAGCAAGGGCCGGATCCCAGTGATGATTCTGGCCGGAACAGTGCCCGTGACGATGGAGGGTGAATTACGAGGGAGCCGGAATGAGTAAGTTTACACGACGCCCGGCAACGCTAGACTTGGAAAAAGAGAGGACGAGGAATGGCCCCGTGCATTCGGTGCTAACATTATTCACCCTAGATACATACACTGGATCCAAGATGTCCCCGACCAGCGTGCCATTGTACGCCAGTACATGCGCTACGAACACGAGATCCGCCGCCCACACAACGCGGTACAGCTTGTACTACGTGCTGTTCAATTCATGATGTCAGAGCCGCGCGGACCGGCATACCTGGTGGCAAGTCGCGAGACGCTGGAGGAAGAGATTTCAGCTTCGACTGCTCTCGTGGGCAGCTGCAATGCCACATTGAATGGCGCTCTTGAACCAATGGGACTGATGCCAGCGGCGGCATTGGAGCTGGCGGCCGTACTCCTAGCGGCTGAACGACCGCTGATCGTGACAAGCTATTGCGGGAGAGCGCCAGCAGGCTTTGAAGCGCTGAAGCGGCTGGCGGAGATGGTAGCGGTGGCCGTGCACGACAATGCGCCCATCTGCAACAACTTTCCGACGACAGCATCATGTCTACACCAGGGTCATCAGTGGAACGGTGGCGGACAGTTGCCAGCGTTGGCCGAGGCGGATGTCGTGATAGTCGTCGATGCCGACGTGCCCTGGATCGGTGCGCAGTCCCGCCCAAAGGCGGACGCTGCCATCTACCACCTTGACTGCGACCCCCTGAAGGAAACTACTACGCTCTGGTCCTTACCATGCGTCAAGCGCTGGAAGGTCGACTCTGCCGCCGCACTGAGCCAGATTGCCAACGCTGTGGAATCACATGTACAGTTTTCCTCGCCCGGCACGCAGGCACGCATCGGAGCCCGCCGTGCCCGCCTTGCCGCCCGCTTTGACGAACGCCAGGCTCGCCTACGTGCCGCCGAGGCGCGGCCACCAACTGGTGGACCTCTGACCGTCCCTTTTGTCATGGCACGACTGCGAAGCGCCACCACCGCGGCCGGTGTGAGAGTGGTCGGCCTCAACGAGTCTACGACAAACCTCGGCAATGTCGCCGACCACTTTGGCCACAACGAGCTACTATCTCTTATTGGCAGCGGTGGCGGCGCTCTCGGATGGTACAGTGGTGCTGCGGTTGGTGCTGCGCTTGGCTTGCGTGAAGATGCGGCGCGCCAGAGTCCACAGGCCGCTACAAGTGACACCCTCATCGTTGCTTTCACTGGCGACGGCACATGGCTCTTTGGTGTACCCAGTTGCGCATATTGGATGGCTGCCAAGTACAAAACTCCCTTTGTTACCATCATATGGAACAACGGCGGCTGGGCCTCGCCGAAGAATGCCTGCCTGCGGATCCATCCAGAGGTTGCTGGCCCGCCGCTCTCCGAGGGCATGAAGGCCGCGTCGGTGCCCTCCCTCAGTGATGACCTTATGGTCGCATTGACACCGTCGCCTGCCTTTGGAAAGATTGCGGAGGGTGCTGCCGATGCTTGGTGGGCTACCGTGCGTGATCCTGTTGAGGTCGACGCCGCGTTACAAAAGGCCGTTACCGTCGTACGGGAGGAGCGGCGTTGTGCCTTGATTGAGGTGGTGTTGCCAAACATCTGAAAGGATTTTATTAGACATGCATTTCACGGGGAGGACTGATACCATGCCGGATAACGAGATAGTACAACAAAATAGACTAAAGAAAAGAGGCGTACGCATCCCAAGGCCATCATGGATCTGAGCGGGCTTTGGTGCTGCGTGGACAATGGTGAGGCTATTAAACAAAATGCAAGGCTTGGGCTCAAGCTCGGCTAACTTTACGTCAACGCTACTACAGAGCACCTTCATCATTTGATGTCTACATATCGTATCTTGCAACCTATATAATTAGCGGATGATGTAGAGGTATCACTGTCAACCGCATATGATACAGATGATAGAAAACTCTGAACATCGTTACGATTTAGACCAGCTATACCCATTACAACTGCGGCACGCTTCCAGAAGAGATCCACGCTCTGATGATCTCGTCAGTGAGCGGCTTCTGATCCGCGGGCGCGGCATGACCTGCACCATCAATCCCAATGAACGTCAGCTTCCTGTCCTTGCTTCGCTTCCAAAAGCCTTGTTTCTTGCCCAATCTCTCCCAAGGCGCAGCTCGGTAGCTGGCCTGTCCTGCCCAGGGCAACGAGTCATACACGATCATCTGCCCAGGAGTATTGACGAGAAAATCTTCATTCCCATTTAGCACAAGAACCGCGGTACCAGACTCAAGAATAGCAACCACATCGAGTACGCGTGATTCGAAGGCAGCCTTGCTGTCGACGAATCCACTATTCAAGTCATAATTTGTCGCCTGAAAGTGGAAATCGGGCGGCAAGCCGAGCTTTGACAGGATCCTGGGTTGGGAGACATAGGTCGAGTAGTTGCCTTCAGTGACATCCCAGCACAAGGGGAGATTGGTGCATGGAAGATTGACTTGAGAGTCTGTCAGTGCTGTCTTCATGCATAATAAACTCCATAGTGGATTTCCTCGTGGATGTGCGGCAGGAGGGGAATTAGAGGTAGAGAAAGTAAGACAAGCCAGACTCACTGTTGTAGCGGCTCCTACGTCCCGCCTCCATCTCGGCGTAGAAGAACGAGTCCACTTCCGTCCTGCAATACGTAGCAGCTGCGCGACATGTGTTGAGGCCGCCCAGACGCCGGCAATCCTGTCCCATCTTCTCACATTCAGGGATCGCAGCAGCCATGGCGTCGCATGCCGACTCGTTGAGGATTGGCCCACGAAAATCAGAACAGAGCAGGCGCCATGCTCCAATAGATGGAGCGGACCACTCGATGAGTGCGTTCACCAACACCACCGAACTAATGTTTACCCGAACGGCGAATCGAGACTCGTAGAGGCGCTGTTGTAGAATGTGCTTCACCAGAGCCGGGACATAGTGTCCGCCATAACTCTCTCCGGCTAGATGAAGAGGAAGCTTGGCTCGTTCCGGGAAGATCTTTTCAAAGAAAACAGACAGGAAGAACGCCATATCCGCAGCCGACTCGTAGTCGGTGTCTAGGTATCGTGCTCCAGGCACGACTGAGGACAAGCCTGTACCGGCGGGCTGGTCGATAAACAGGACGGAGGCATTATTGTTCCACGCGTAAGGATTCGCCACAGTGTCATTGCTGTCCTTGGTGACCAAACAAGGACCAATTGTTGTAAAGAGACCCTTCATGGACGAACCTCCTGGCCCCCTGTCATGTCAGCGCTGCAGTTAGCAAGTCGACGTCGTGTAAGAGACTCATTACCCGTTCAACCACATGATGATGGGATCATTCTCCGGGTCATTGCGACTGTCGAAAAAATAATAAAAGAGGCGTCTGTCGTCCGCCACGTCTATCGTTCCAGTCCATTGATTTTCACCGTATGTCTTGCAAATGTCGCCGTCCTGCTTGCGCTTGTCGTAGTCTCCGCGGCGGAACCCGTCGGAGGACTTTGGCCCCGCTAACGGTTTCAATATAGGCTTCTGCCGGCTGCTGGCGGCAGCATCTGTTCCAAACTCGAGTGGGCCGCTTGACAGGGCGAGCGAGCCTAAACCAAAGCGAACGAGACAGCACCCGCTGAGCCACAGCTTTGACAGCAGCATGATCCCGATCCTTTCAATGAGAGCAAGATAGAAGGAACTGGAATGAATGAATCCCAGATGTAAAAAGGGCAATTGGGTTCAAAATAGTTAAAGACAAAGTTGCTCGGTCGGGGAAGCTGCAGTCTAAGAACCGCGGCGAATGCGTTATCGTCATCACACCCAGGGATCACACCCAAGGCACCTTTCGTTCAGGGCCATGCTTATCCGTCCAATCCGCAATGCGAACGGCAAGCTGTGAGGGTGCTATTTAAGTGGAGGTTTCGGGTAGTCCGGCATCCCGACTCACTTGAGAGAGACAACAATACACACATTACTTTCTGACAGCAAGGACTTTCTTTCTCGTCTCGAAACAACCGGACCAGCCATGCTGGCGGCCCTCCGACGTCTCGTAGCTCTTTACGGGAGCGAGCTTACGAACGCAATTTGCGCAAGACGGGCCATATACAGCCCGTGCCTCGATGCCATAGAGCCAAATGGGGGGATAAAACAGACTGTCAGACAGGTCTGAGCCTAGGGATTATTACCATCGCCATCTCGACCAGCAGTGGTGTCGAACGACAGAAAATGCAATCCGAGCGCGACGACTTTAGTGCATCATCCGAGTGCCTTTGACTCTCACTGCGTCCGTATTAAGATTTACGACTCCAATCAATCAGGTCCCTGATGACTCTGCTGTGGTTGACGGAAAATGTGGCCAGCAGGGGCGGAAAGGCCCTACCAGGAGTTGGAGACAGCACAATTACGAGCACGACATGCAGGCGATCTGTGACCGCGCGAGTAACGTCACATCCCACAACACCACGCCCCGTCATCATCGGATATGGATGCTCCCGTGTTTTCGTCGTTTACGGTCGTCAATGACCATGTCGACAACACAAAACAGAAGGTGGCTTCGCGGACGTACACGGCCCATATCGACTTGTCGGGATACGGCGAAGGGGATACAATCACGGCACAGACACTACGCACCGGCATCGATGCACTGCGCTGGAATGACGGACCGGAAAGCTTCATTGCGCCGGCATGCTACACGAAGACTTCGCTCGAACTTCTGTCCGTCGATTACACGCATTATGGACGTCTCATCTACTCGAAAATGCACATAATAGTCCTTGGCCAAGCCGCCCTTTGGGCCCTTAGCTCGTTACACAAGAGTGATGAGAAGGAGATAAAGGGGCGAGGACAAAAAAGAAAAAAAGGGGGGGGGGGGGGGGGGGGGGGGGAAAAAATAAAGGTAAAATTTTTAAATAAAAAAAACGGCAAAAGTGTGGACAAAACACATATTTAAAAA